>WBMV01009146.1:915501-1010490 GCA_013396655.1 Campylorhamphus procurvoides | reverse complement strand
GTTCTTCCCCGCCGCCCTTCACCTCCCGGGCAAAGGCGACGCACCCCGACCCTCCCGCTGGGCCCCGGCGGCCGCCTCACCCCCCTCCGGCGCTCCTCCCGGCGCCCAAAAGCCGCCCAAACCCCCGTGGCTCTCCGCACCCCCCGCTGCGGCCTACGCCGCCCCGGCCGATCCCCGGCCTCGCGTAGCCCGCCTCCCCGCCCGCCCTGCGCCCTCCGCACCGCCTGCCGCGCTACGCGAGCCCGGGGATGCAGGCCGGGCCTGGCTTACCTTTCCAGCTGCTTTTTTTTCCCTCCTCTCTCTCCTCTCCCCCCTTTCCCTCTGTTGGGCTGACAGATCAGAGTTTCCTCCCCAGCAGAGGGACTGGGAATGTGCTCGGGCTCTGTGCTGAGGAGCTGCTGCCCCCCTGTCTCTGAGAAGATCCTGCTTTTCGTGGGGAGGAAGCTTTGGGGGCTCTTTATTATTTTAAAACTACAAAGTGCTCAGAGGGTAGGTGATTATTAAGGGGAATCCCTGAATATATTCTCCAGCAAAGAAGGCAGGGCTGCTGGGGCTGCTCAAGAAGAGAGCCAGCAGCCTCCTACAGCACCACTACAGGCACCGAGAGGACATAACATCAGAGAGCGGCTCCTCTGCCCTCCAAAACAACAACTTTCCTACCATCTTGGAGGTAGAAGAGAGGGAGAGAGGGAGGGGGAAAAAAAGTACAGAAGGTTTTTATAAAGTGTCAATTTGGAGGAGGGAGCCAAATGGCCAAAACAAAATATTTTATAATTTATGTGACTTTTTATTTTAAATAAAAATAAAATACAAAGGCTTGTGGCTGAAGAAATAATTTTCTTTATAACCTGTTAAGATCAACTCTCTGGGAAAAAAAAAAAAGGTATGGTAACATATATATTTTTAGTAACTTTGTAGTTTTTTAAAAAATGTTGGGTTTTTTCTGTATTTATGAAGTTGATAACGTTTTTTGTCAATGTGTGATAATGTTTAAAATTAATGTGTAATTATGAAAGTTCGTGTAACTTTTTTTTTTTGTACTCATACTGTCAGTAAAACAGCTGAGATTGATGTGGTAAAGTTTGCTGTAACTACCATTACGTCTTTCTCTCTTCAAGTCATTGTAAATAAGGCTGAATGTACAGGTAGGAAAAAACTGCTATTTTTTTAAAAATTTTTTTAGAGTAGCCTATGTAGAGAAACTATGGATGATGAATGCCGAGTTAGGGAAACCTGTGATATATAGCTGAGAAATTGTGCTGTCATAAATTTAGCATTGTCTGCCCTTCAGGATGGGATGTGCAAAACCAGAAGTCATAGCAAGAAATTTCGGGGCAATAGTTGAGTTTTGTTTTTAATGTTTTCAAAGCACTTTGCAGCCTTCTAAATATCCGGTTTGGTTCTTTTTAAGTTACCATTTTGATCTGGGGGCTTTGTTCCTGATACTTATGAATATTATTCCTGACTTATTTACGGCGTTGAGAAATGCTGTAAATTTATATTACAATGTCTTTTAATATAAGTTAATGGTGGGGGGGTTGTTTCAGATGCTTTTATTAGATTGTAAAAAATATATGTAATGCTGTCAAAACAATGTGAGATACTATGGTGTATCTATAGGTGAAGATACTGATCGCTGTATTCAGGAGACCTATAATGTTCCTTGCAGTAGTATTATGCACAGAGATGAACTGCAAAGATGCCATTTTATTTGTCCCGAAGGAAGAGGAAATAATTAGGAAAGTAATGAGCTATACATTAAGTTTTTTCTATTGTAAGAATTATTCAGGTGGTATAGGTTAGTTGAACTGCAGTCAGACTAAGGTCATGTGAATGAAGGCACTGAATTACTTAGCATGTTACCAACCTCTTCGCTGCCAAATCTGAAATATGTTGGTTTAGTTCAGTCCTTTAATCTTTAAAAAAATTCCTGTATTGAGATACATTCACATTTCAAAAGATACTTTGAGTTTGCCCAGCCCATTATGGTGAGCGTAGTTTGTGTGTTGATAGTGGGTTTTTCATTTAGAGAAACAATTTGGAATTAAAGTATAGTTAAAAGCCAGCTGGTCTTTGTGTCAAGCTTTATTTTTTGCAACAGCAATTTTTTAAATTATGGTTAGTCTACAGTTAGCACATTTTAATAATCCAGAGTGTTGCGTTCTATGGAGTTATTGCATTGGAAGTGTTTTTCTGTATCAGATTATTAATCTGTTTAATGCATTATTCTGCTCAGATATTAGAAAACAAAAAATCAATTATGTTGCTCCTTTATTGTATTTCAAAAGATTTTGTATTTTGTGTAGAAGTAATGCAATAATTAGGGTATTTCATAATTTCACCAGTCGTTATTGTGTGCTTTGGAGCATGAAGTATGATGGTTCTTTTTGTAAGCTATTTCAACAGAAACTACTTTTAAATTCTAAACTTTAAAATTCATTACAGGAATGACAGGGATTACAAATGTTGGGCAGGTATGGCATGATTAAAAAAAACCCAAACCTTTTGCAATATTACAAATAAATTATCTCAAGGGATTTAGGGATTCAACAAATGCAGCATAATCTAAATTCCTTTTCTTCTATTCTAAATAAATAAAGGGCCAAATTCTCAGACCCCAGTTTTGCAAGTGCTTGCAGGCCTGCTTAATAATTCAGAAGTATATAAAGGATCACTCTATACTTCCTTGCATAAGACTCTTACCAAGTCAGTAGGATTTGCTAGAATACCAAATTCAAGTTTCTGCACAAAGTGATTTCTTGTATCTACCATTGTGTTATACAAGAGAATTGCTACTTTTAACTGTAATTCAGTAGTTCAGTATAATTCAACTATAATTCAAGTTCTCTTCTTTGGACTATTAAGATATTTTTTGTGTTTTAGGAAGAGAGGCATGCCATGAGCTGCATCTCTCTCTGGTACTCTTGGGAATATCTGTACAGCACACTTAGTATCTTGGAATTGTATTATTTTAATGGGATGCAGATGATACAACATTTTAGAGAAATGGCTATGAATGCACTTGAGAACCTGAACACAGAAACAATATTGAACCTTTTCTTTGGCTTATGTGCTTGACTTTGCAGATACTGGCTTTAATCGGATTACTTGCATGCCTAAATTTAAACATGCATAATAGTAGCATTACACATTTTGGTGACATGCTGAGATCTGTTTGATGTGTATTAATTGTGAAACCAGAAGCTTAATGCTAAGCAAAAGGAGCAACGTTTTGAACCTAGTTTGGAATAGGAAAACTTGAAATGGCATATTTTTTAGTACCTTGTACCAAAAAAAAAAGGAGGACAAAGTAAAGTGGAAAAATTCAGTAGATCTTAGTTACATCGACTACTGTGTAATCATTCAACAGAGAAATTAAAATTTATCCTTTATGGATGGAAGAATTTATTTAACAAAACTTCATTTATTTATCTGAGAGTAATTTGCTTTTCATTAACTTACTAAAAATGCAAATAGTATTATATTTGTTTTGCTGACAATAAAATGTTACGCAGGAATAACCTAAAGGAGTAAAGTCTGCTAGCTTTAGTAACATAGAATTAAAATATTTTTTAAAATATTTACTTATCTTTATGGCCAAGACTTTTAAGTTGGGAGATAGAGTAGAGCAGTCCTCTGAAATTATGTTAGAGAATTGAACTCTGAGACTTCTGCACAAGGACACTGTACACCTAAAGCAAGAAACATTCCCTGCACCATGTGCAGAATTGTATTCTGGAAATTCCATTTCTTCATTACAGAATAGGTCTGTCTGCTGTAACTTTAAAGTGGCCACATCCCTGGACCAACCGATCCAGGCAGGAAACTTGTACGCTTGAGCACAGAGTGGTCAGAGAACATGAATGTTCTGTAAATCACTGGTTTCTGGCTAATGAGGCATACTGTGCTCATGTGTCTCACTTGTATTAGGAGTGAGACAGAGGGCAGTGACATAGTGAATAAGCTTTGTGAGTCTAATAAAAGCAATGAAATAAATGCTTTAAGTGTATACCAGTTACTGGAGGAGACTGCATCAAGAAGTGAACCTTGACTCTCTCACAAGGTCATACCCTGAGTACAGACCTCAAGAATTTCTGGAGCATGACTTAGACTCTGTGCATGTGATGAAGGGTCTGGGCTTTTCCACAAATAGTGTAATAATGTCAGCATCTTGCTATTATTCCTTGAAAGACACACAAAGAGAAAACAGTTCAAATGTCTTCAAATGCTTGAGATCAGCAATTTCTTTAAAATGCAGGTGACTGTTGTGAAGGGGAGGAAAAACTCATGAGTGAATAAGTGTTAATTACAGACTTTCATATATAGAGAGCCACATTTGTATAGAGGATCTTGTCTTTAGGTGTTTAAAGACTGAAAAGGGTAACAGATAAAAAACAAAGTTGTGATCTGATACATTCTTCCAAGCAATGTCTTGAGCAGCTGTTACGTGGTATTGGTTTATTTAACTGTGGCTAGTTTTGAGGTCAAGCCAGCCATTAAAGCCCAGCATATTGGTATTATTGAAAAATGCTTATTTTTCAACAATTCTTTAACATGGAAATTTCATAGCAATGGTTGTCTCTAGCATATCTGCATTTCAGTTACTCTGTGTGCTGCAGGCATGTGTATTTGATAACCAGTATGCTTTTTGCCACTTTCCCAAACACCAGAGGCCCTATGTTAAAAACACTGTGTACAATCTGAAGATTTTTCTTTAGGAAATACACCCAAGTTACGGCATAAATTGAGTTTCTTGATTCATCTGCTAAACTCCTTCAAACCCATGTTTTAGTGCACTCCTGCATGGCAGGGAGCATAGCTGAAAGTATAGGACAAACCATATGCACAACAGAGTAACTTTTCTTTACTTCATTTAAAGTCATAGATGTTAGCAAAGCAACACAAAGTACATGACTGGCCTTGTTCTCCTGAGTCTTAGGGGCTTCATTAAAGATTTTTGGAGTAATGGGAATTTTGCTGTGAATTCAGTAGGAGTATAGTTGCAGGAGTATTTAACCAAATGGGAGCAGATGTATGCTAGCTATTACATGATAATATAATTAATTGATAGTGAACCATACTGAAAATAGTAATTAACCACGACTTCACTAATCTGTTCTTCATTATCAGTGTGTATTTTAATCTGCATTAAATAAATGGTATTGTCTTCCTAAAGCTCAGCAAAGACAAAATAGTAAGACTGTTAATTGTGGGAAGGTTGTCCAGACTACGTTGGGCATCTGTGGAGACTTCTTTAAATAGACAAATGAATAAACTCTCCCAGCAGGATGCTCTAATACCATCCCATTTTACTGGGAAGCCCCCTGTTAATTCAAAGGATATTACTGTATTTTTACTATCTGCTTATGTCTGTTGATATTTCATTAACTAATTGTAGCAGTTAAGAGGCTGCACACTTTATCACTAGTCCTTCCTTCTGCTATTAGTCCAGTTATTCATTTACATTCAGGTGTATTGGTTGGTCTTGGTCACCGCTGCAAACTGGAAAGATGAGAATTTTCACTCTGGACCAAATCAGCAGTCTCTTAGTCTTCTAAGAATAGCTTCCAGCAAAGGTGTGGAATATCCTGTGATGAATAATTGAGAAATGAAAAGCATGCAGGACAGGATTTTTCAAAAATAGTCGGAGCTGAGCTAACATCAAAGCATAAGCTTTAATTAGTGTCTAGGGTCATGAGATTCCAGTGGACTTTGAAAGTTATTTGTTATACGTGAAGCTTTTTGCTCTTAATATTACTGTTACTTTTTGATACATGGTTCTCCTCTCTGATCCATTTCAAACATAAACACAAGCATACAGAAGGTGACAAGAAGAAATAAAACTATTTTCTAAAAATATTAGTTAAGTATATTCAAAATTCAGTATTGGCTGAGTGAGGAGTTGTCTCTACAAGCTATTATGCCTCTAAATCTCAGTAGGTTTCTCAGCATTAGGCACTGTTAATAGATTCTTACATATAGCTGGAGGAAAATGATAATTATTAACAGTGTTTAGCATAGCAGGCTTTGCTGATTATGGAATCACTCATTTTGTGTGAATCACAAGGTTATATATTTGTTGCTTATGATTCTCTGTGCCATTTTTCTGTTGTGCTCACCTGTGGAGCGCTGGGGTTACCTAGGCACTTTGGGACATATTGCTGACATCATTCCATCAGCTAATATGTGTTACTCTAAAGCATCTTTTGGATAAAATCTACTCAAGGAGTATACATGACGTATGTAAACCCACACCCAGAGTGAAGAATTTAGCGTTCGTTTCTGAATAAAGTTTTCCTTGTGACTCTAAACTTCAGTGTTTTGTTCCCAAAGGTACTTGGGCCCATTTAGCATTTTATGAATATCTTAACAGCTATTAATAAATTAATAATAGTGTGTTTTGCTTGGCTTTATGTTTGTTTTTGGTGATGGTTTTAAATAGGAATTTAAAAACTACTTCTTGAGCAATGCAACTTACCAGGTAACCCTGGGAGAACTTAGATGCTCTGATGTCATGTGGGGTTCTTGGTACTCCTGATAAAAAGCTTACTTTAGTTGTCAGTGAAGTCCTTAACTTTTAGCTGCTCTGCAGAACTCCCTGTTTACTTATTACTACTTTTTTCCATGTTGGTAGTCACTGTGAAGTCCTCTTCTCTTGGTTTGCCTGTTAGCACTCTCTGTTTGTCGTGTCAGTGCCGTGAAGGAGTCAGTCTTTCAACCCTTCATCACCGAAGGTGATTTCATCTAATTGCATATTCGAAGAACAACACAACAAATCATTATTAAGAGACTGTCGTGTTTTGGGAAGAGGGTATTTTGGCCTAACCATTGTTTGGAGTATTTTATGAGGAGCAGGAGTGTGGGGACAGGGATGGAGATGAAGTTTTATTACCTTTTCTCTTCAGATTAAGGCTGATGCCAGTCTGTAGCTCTGCTTTTCCTTTAGAGCTATGAGCCTGCGCTGGTTTTCTGTTGGTTTCAATAGTAAAATGCAGCACTTCCCCCAGCCACCATGTAGCAGTCAGTCTTGCAAGAATGTGTCAGCCTCACAACAGGCAGTCATCCCAAATCTTTTGCTTCCTGGGGAAATGCTACAGACACTTCCTTTTCTGCCTTGAGCTATGCATCAAAATACATTAAAAAAATAAGTTAGTTACCACTCTTTTCATGAGTGACCTAATTCTGTTGGATGTTTCAGAGTCTTGCTGAGAACATACCTGTTTGACTTGACTTCTGTTTGGGACCACATTGTCTGGTTTCCTTCTGCTGAAGAAGCTCACTACATTGCACAGGGTTCAGCTTGGTCTCTCTGGAACTATGGGGATGTACCTGTGGGATGCTGCTGCTTTCAGTAAGGTGGCTGTTTGAACACGGTTGGCTTTTTTTTTTAGTTTTGTTTGGTTTCAATTCACAGCCTTAGGCTTGGATGCTTAAATCTGCGTGCAGTTTGTTTCTCCTTGATCTGACGGTGCCTGGCCTAAACTTGCTTGAAAGTGTAAGTACTTAGGGTTTTGCCTTGCATTAACACACCCTTCTCCTTCTCCACTCCCCACAACCACCTGCTGAAAGCAAGACTACAGAAAGGACAGGTTTAATTAAGTCGTGTTTGGGGTTAATTGTTTGCACATAAGAGCTGTATTTACACGGTGCTGTGTTCAGAGGAAACTTACTGTCTAACGCCATCCATCCTTGCCCACACATTGCTGTTCTTGTCAGGCTGCCTGCGCAGGCAGGAGCGACAGGAGCAAGGGAGGTGCAGGAACCGCTGAGCCGTCCTGCCGGCTGGCCACGAGGTGGCACTGGGGCTGCGCTCGGGGAACTGCATCTCCGCCGGGTCCGGGCTCAGCTTCAACCACAGCCTGGCAAAAACCCCCGGCAGAGGCGCACCGATCGCTCAGGCAGCGTATCACCCCACCCGTCAGCCCTTACTTTAACAGTCAAGAACAATACTTGGAGCGTATTTATCTCCCATCACCCCAGATCTTCATTCCTGCTTTCTCATTATTCTCTTAGTGTGACGTTGCAGCTTCAGGAGCAGCAAGTAGTAGCACTAACTGTAAACTTTTAAATAAGCAGAGGTAAGATGCATGAATAGCCCTGCTTCTGTAATTTTTTTTTCCAATATTTTGGCCAGCCTATGTCCCATCTTTTCCTTTGCAGACCCCTGCTATCCTTACATCTCTAGCTGGGCAAAAGTCCACATGTGCACTGACTGTCCAGCCAGCAGAGCAAACAGAAGTGATAAGGGAAGGGCTATACTGTAAACTCAGTTGATATGAATGCTAATTTAGATTTCTCTTTACTATCTAGTTTCCAACAGTCAAATTTGTACAGAGCTGTATTGCTCTTGCCAAGTTTGGCTGAAAAATTCCGTACTTGGTGACTACTTAGGTGGGAAAGGGCAGAAAGAGGACAGGCAGCACCACATGTACTTATTAACCTTTTTGCCTTCCAAGATAAGGGCTGGACATTTTTTGAGTAAGAATCTTTTATACACACTAACTGAAGGATGTAAAACTTTCAAAAAACCCAAAAAGTGTGCCAGAGCTCCCAGAGTTAAATAATGCTATAACATTTAAGGAAGAAAATATCTAAAGCCTTTGAACCTTTATAAATTACGAAATGAAGTAGTAAATGACTTGTGGCACAGCTGAACTTACTCCTCTGTTTGTACAACATGGATTTTCAGGGGGAAAAAGCACTATTTTCATCCTAGCAACCCAATAACCAAATGTTTTTCTGAATATAGGATTCAGCTACACCCTTTCTTCTTAAACCTTTTGGTCTATGTCACATACATTTTCTACAACAAACCCCTCTTCTTCCTAAAGAAGTAACATCCACAAGGACAATATGAAGGTTTTATGCTGTATTTGGTTACATACACAGTGATGGGGTCCTCTGAACTGCCACTGTTAAAACAGACTGCAGTGTCCCTCAATGCCTCACTAACAGGCATAGTAGTATCTTTGAATAAAACTAATAATTGCCTTTTTTTGTACCCTGGTGATAACTGGAGATGGCAGGTTGAGTAAAACAATGCCCAACATTTAAGACTTAGCTCAGGTAAGCACTGTGATATACCAGGATAACCAGGAAGAGTTTTCCTGGGCAGAAAGAAAACAATTTCTAAAAAGTTACTTGTTACTGAAAAACTTCAAGTATGAAAGAAAAAAGAAATTTATAAAGCTAAGGCTTCTACGGCAGCACTCCCTTGCACTCAGTATTCTACACTGAAAAATGTAGCTTTTCCTCATGCAAAATTAACACTTTTAAATAATTAAGTGGGAAGTGATGGCTTTATGATACTCTTCCCATTTGCATGATTCCTGGAAGGATTACTCTGAATCTTTATTACCCTAGAAGTCCGTTGAAGAGGAAGTTATCCTTCTTCCAAATTTACCTTAATCACCATAGTAGAGAGTCACTGAATTAATTCTAAAGCTTAAAAAACCCCCACCTCAACCAACCAAAAAAATATAAAACACACCACCTTCCCTCACTTTGCTATAAAAAGATCAGTACACAAAGAAACTAAGATATTTTCTGTATTTGAACTGTGTAAAGGCCTTTTACCTGTCTGTTCATTTTTAAAGCACGAGGAAGCTGTGTGGAGACTCCGTTCTGTTTCACAACAGGAAAATTATTATTTCCTCCCTGAGTAGTTTCTCAACTAAACCGGAATGGAGAAATATACAAATATCAGGAGCAGTGATAGGTCTGAACACTGACATATACCAGGTAGGAGGGACAACTTCCTTTGAAAGTACGTTACAAAAATAGCATATTCACATTCTAACCAGGGCTTAGAATTAAGATACGTGAGATACTCTGGAAGAAAGTTACAATCTAGTATTTTTGTCATGTAGACTTGTTCCTAGCAAATCAAAATTTACTGAGTCCAAGTTGCTTACTGAATTCTTTTCATGGAAGAAGCTACATGAATTACACAGGTATTGTTTAGTATTATAATTTATTTGTATACAATCATCATGCACCCTGCCTCTGGGTACAATAAGTTGAGTGCTGCATGTTGTCTCAGACACAACAACAGTCCTATAATATTATGGGACTATTTGAAGTGATGAAAATGTGAATGAAGAAAAAAACCCAACAGCCTATTAAATAGATTTTGAAAAAAATTTATCAGTCACAGCAGTTAACTGCAACAAATACTTGGATAGAGGTGGTAGCACTCTGATTAATCTTTTAGCAGATGGATGGCTCTTCTACTGCATGAGCACCTTCAACAACAGCTTTCACACACTTGGCCATTGTCTGGGATGCTCTACTGATGGAATCTGAAAAAAAAAAAAATCCAAACATGTCAGTGTGTTGTAATTGTTATGTTAAAAATTATACATACACAATATAAAAGAACTTTAGTACAAGACTGGATAAAACTAATTAAAATTGCTTAGTTGAAAATAAGAGTCTGCGCTTTACAAAAATTCTAAATAATTTTACTGGAAAATTTTGTTTCTTAGAAAGACTCAAATCCTTCATCTCTTAGTGGAAAGCTTTAAATGCTTCACAAGAATTTTACTGTAAAGCTAAGTAAAATGTATTGCTGATTTCAGAATGGAAAGGCCACCCTACACATACCTGTCATATAAAAGTCTTTTATGGTGAGCTGAGGTGGAACAAGAGGATCAGCAAGAAGTTGTTGCTTCACTAACTGTGGTGAGAAAGGAAAAGAAAGTCACCTTTTTGAAAGGAATTTGTTACCAAACCATTTTTTTAGGGAATTCTGCATTTAGTGTAGGTCAAAGAATGCTTGTTGTACTACATATGAAGAAGGCCCATTTTTAAAAAAATCATCAAGCTATGTAACAGCACTAAATTACGCCAAGATGCCTCTGTTTTGGTTACCTTTGACAATTCATTTGCCTGAGTGAAGTAGTTAGCCTCTTCCACATCATCATACCGAACCAGATTAGGTGATACTTCTTCTAAACGCTTCCGTATTTGATCAAGGTTCTCATAGGGCAAGGTTATACCAGCCAGCTAAGAGATTCACAGAGAGAAATGCCATCAGGGCTAGGGATTTAATTCATAGTGGTTTAGATTACCAATCCATTAATGTACCTAAAGTGAAATCAGGAAAAATCTACACTCCTGAAAACACAGGTAAGACAGAATGTACAAACTGAAACAAAGTCACAGTGTTCTTTTGGACTTCTGATGCCTACACGGTCAGCACTTCCCCATGTTAAAAAAACAGGCTGTCCTGCTTGCAGAGGGAAAAAAGAAAAGAAGTACTTTTCTCCCTCCGTACAGATGTCACCTGTACTTTCCTTAGCTTACCACCAAATGCAATAAAAGTTGATGCAATTATCAATGCATCTTGCTCCCTGTGATTTGTAAGCACGTATTTGACTGTATCTAATGATGCCAGATCCTGTCCTCAAGAGTCCACGCTGTTTTTTTTCTAAAAAGCAAGAAACTGCAGCCTCCCATCAGTTTCCTCTAAACCACTTCATGAAGACCTGCAGATTTGCAGACAAAGTTTCACCCATTATGCATTCTAACAGCATATAGCAGCTACAATATTAGTGCTGTCCTCAAAAGGGAAACAATATGATTTAACTCACAGAATTAACAAGGGATTCAATATGTTACTTCTTAAAACTACAGTCATGTATTTCCTTGACAATGTACCTCTTTTTACACTGAAACACATTTCCAAAAAGGAACTTAACCTCTGAGTATACAATTTATAACAGCAACAGTACCTCAGAGACAGCTCTAATAATTTTCCAGTCTTCCCTTGCCATCCCAGGAGGTGTTACTGCTACTCTCGTCTGCTGGGCCCTACCCTCAGTATTCACATACGTGGCTGCCTTCTCTGTATATGCTGCTCCAGGGAGAATAACGTCAGCCATAGGAGCTCCCACATCCCCATGATGCCCTGAATACATGTAAAGAGGAAACAGTATATGACCTTGTGAGACACAAGTAAGTCAAAATAAAAAAAAGTGCTTTACTAACACGATACAGAATTTCTGTGTTCCCAGAAAAAAAAAAAAAAAGATATTTCTAAGTTTACCTAACCTGTAATATGAAGCCTGTTAGGCTGCCTGCTCTGAGGTCTTACTTGCAGAATACTCTGGGGAGAATGAATGGACTACAAGTAGGGGTAAATGGTAGTTCCATCTCTAGAGCCACTCAGATCTGGGGGTCTCTTGGAACCAGCATTCTTAGTGAATTAAGAGATTATGTTTTGGTATGATAGAACAGCTGGAAACCAATGCTGTTTTATCTTCCAGGTCTGAAGCTGTGCTCCAGATGACTTTATACTGGTTTATATTCTCTTATTACTCATAAACACTTTCCCACTTCTATCCAAGAAATGGGTAACCAGTATCTCAGTTATGCATTAGAAGTTCCATTTCCTGGCAGAAAACAAATGCTAGAATTTCTCAAAGGGGTTTTTTATGCCACTGTTTAGGCTTCTTCTCCAGCTATTAAGATAGCAACATTTCTTAATTTACATCTACTAATTACCTTGATAGATGATAAAACAATCCTTTGGCAAGTCTTGACGTGTTATACAACCGGAATCTGCTCCCAAGAGATACAATACTTTGGGAGGATTTTTCCTTATTGCCTCCACTCCTGGTTTGAAACCCAGGTCCAAAGCAGCTACCTGGCTTGCAACCCTGTAGGAACAAACACATTATGACTTTAAGTTATTTCAGAATTCTCCCTTCTTCCATCAGAACAGACCTAACTTCTTTTTCTGACTCAATATTTTGAAGGGACGTAAGAGTAGGTTCCTACTAGTAACAGGACAAACAAGAAGCACAAAGGCAGCTGAAATTTTTGACAAGAGTAGTTGACAGAATATCTGTTTTGCATTTTGACAAACTGATGCCATTTGAAGTTTTCACAGGGAATCTCACCTATTTAAGATGGGATAGCAAAAATAAAAGCAGAGATTTCAAGTCAGGGCCTAGTGGCAGGCAGATCACTGGTGAACCTTGATGCTCCAAATGACATTTCAGCTATGAATTGAGCTCATCAAGCCTTTAATTTAGGGCACTCACGTGGAAGATGAAAGACCAGCTCTTAGGCCATCCGCTACTCCAAATCATCAAAGACTTTGGGCCACTATTTCATCACTATTCATTTATTCACATATAAAAATACTTTTAAAAGAATGAAATAGTAATTCACATTTTCCGGCATTTTCTTTTCCAAAGAAACAGTTTTGCATAATCCTGCATAATCAGGTGCCAGGCTTACAATTCTATTTCAAAGAAAAAAAGATTCTCTCTGTGGAGTACAGACCTTCCAATGTAGCTCATGTTTGTCTGACATAGTCACACATAGGGGTTTCAATATGTTGCTTTTTACACTTAAGGTAGAATGGATGGTACACCTTAAGTATGGAACTTAATAATACAAAAGACTTCCAAATCACACTTTAAAAGGTACCATGAGCGTTCTTTAACTCATCAGTGTTTTGGTATTAAATATTTCAGTTTCAGCAGCGGATTTTATATTCAAGTTTTCTTCAGAGGACCAAGCCCTGTTCTTACTACACTAGTTTTACATCAGTGAAGCTGCTTCTAGCAGAAGGACTTGGTTGAGTCTGGAACTGAGTGCCATTACATTTATTGAAATAATTTTTCCTTCGGAGAGGTGGTCAGTTTGACAGTTGGAACTTTAGAAAGGGAGTGGTAAAAGACCGTCCAAGAGAAACTTGCTATTAAAAAGAGTAATATCCCAACAGACTGAATAACTAAGATCAAAAGCTCTAAAATGAAAATCTTTGAAGCTTTTCTACTGTTAAGAAACTGCAGAGTAAAAGGAATATTAAAAGAAACCATATTATTTAAATACTCTTGCCATTTTGTTTTTCTTCCTCTAGATAAAATGCAATCATTTAGCAAGTGACACCAGTCTGCTGTGCAGCCTACTGAGCACTGTTATAGATGTTATTAAGCTCTCTTGTATTCTATACCTCTAAACTGAAACCTTAAATTCTACACTGCAACATAACAGATTAATAAAATCTCATGGAGATGGCCAGGTCAAAGAACCCATTTTTCTTAAAAAGTGTTTGCTAGTTTGTACTTCTGCTTTTTATATTCCCTACAGGTTTAGCCTGTTAAGCTGCTTGTGTGTACATGAAGAAATCTGCCCACATACACTGCGGTAACTTGTGCAGGCCCAATGTGAAAGAAAGTCGCTCCCCGAGAATTTTTAAAGCAAACCTGTGGAGGATGTTCATGACCTTCCAATCCGAACCAACACCGCTCTTAGTCCTGGCATTTAGTGCAATGGTGGAAACGGCAGCATGGATAGCTGCTCCATCACTGCGCTGCAGCGCTGCACTGCCCACCACCACCATGGGCTTTTTGGCCTGGTCAAGGACCTGTGCAAGTAAAAAAATCAAGAAATTCATTCCACAGCTCTGAAAACAATTCTTGGTGCAGGCAATAAATCCCAAAATTTCTCCATAAGTCTTCCACACAAAGCTACGATTCCAAAATGGTCATTGTTTCATTTAGAGATAAAGCCAAGAGAAACTGCTATAAGCAGTAAACTACCATGTCAATACAGAACTAGTTCCTTCATAACCACACACTGAAGTGGAAACAGCAGCACCTGAAACAGCCCATTTTATATCAAGAAATATTCAAGGGGTTTCCTGCACTGCAAGTTTTACACACCTGGATATATTCAACAATTTACACATGCTTGGTGCACACTAATCATTACCTCATCTGAGCATTTGATTAAAAGCAAATAACCCCATATACAACATGGCACTTTTCTTCACGTCTGTTTCTGGGGAATTCAGACTGTCACTCAATACACATGGAATTTAACAGTCACACTCTCAAGCTGTGTGTACCTTGGAGAATGCATGCTTGCCAGAAGCAAGGTCCTGGAGTATCTGTGGGGACTCTCCTAGGTGATTGTATGTGTAAGTCAAATTCACAGGAGAGCCAACAAGGGCCACTTGCAACTCATTGTGAAGCCAGCTGAAAACACAGCAAACACTTTATAAAAATTAAAGAAATACAGAGCTTTATTCAATCAAAGCCACTAATTGTAATTTTAGCAGTAGCTTGAAATAGGAGTTCGAAGGAATTTAAACTGCATTTGTTACTTTGGTAGCATGCAGCTTAGCAGCATTCTGTTAAGCAAGCCTCAAGGTTTTTTTAGGACTACTGCTCTACCTACATTCCAGGACCAGTACAGTAACACACCTTACAAGCTTGTAACTCAATTCCCTCCTCCTCTCAAACTTCTGCCAATTCAATTTTAGAAATCCACTTATTCCTTAGATAATCAGAGAAAAATTTAGCTGGTTAGAATTTTTCTTTTGCAGCTTCTCATAGCATAGACTTATAAAAATATATGAATCATATATATGTATAAATTTCATTGCATTTTTCCTCTCAAAACTGTAAGGCCACTACCGTTTAAAATAATTTCTTTTTGAAGATCCCAGCATTAAGAAGGAAATAGCTTTTATAAATCTCATTTGTCCCATACTGACATATCTTACTTAAGTTGAATTACCTATGTCCAAGAGTTTGGGAAAGCCACACTACTTGCCAAAGAAAACGTTAAACTTGAATGACTGCTTCTAAACTCAGCACATCTGGTTTGTTACAACAATACAAAAAGCAGCAAACTGATGCTGAAAATAAATCTTTAAGGAATATGCTTTAACAAACTTAGATAAAACAGAAAATCTGAGGTGTCGGTATAATGTAACAAAGGAGTAGATGTCTGAATAGATGAACTTAATGTAAAATGTCAAATTGAGAGTGAACTAGCTCTACACTACAGGGAGAAGAGACACCCTTCTTCCACACATAAATCACCATTCCCTTTACTAAAAGGTGAACTAAATCCAGTGAGCCCCTCTGAATGAATGCTCTCAAGTGACTGCCTGCAGCTCCAGCAGAGCATCCTGTCAAATCCAGATGGATTCACATGCTTATTCACCACCAAGGAATACAAACCTCTTTCGAATTCTGGCATTAAAAAGTGGTGCCTCAAAGCGTGGATTGGTGCCAACCAGAAGCAGGACATCTGCCTCCTCCACTCCAGCAATCTTAGTATTAAGCAGGTAGTTAGAGCGTAAATCTGTGCTATAACAAAAAGATGTAAGAAAGAGGATGAGAATTCAGTAAAGGGAATGAAACTATGGTAAAGACTATAGATGCTCAAAATATTTTTTCATCTCAGGAAAAGAAAGGCAAAGAAGAGATTTCTCAACCCAAATTACTAACCTAAATAAGAAGAGTTTTTCTCATCCATGAGTATCAGAGACAGCAAAATATTAAAGGAATTACAAAGTGGCTATCTCCTACATTTCTAGCTACTGACAGCCTTCATTAACTTAAACTTCAATTTCACAGTTTACAAGATCAAAATTGTACTGTAGTTTTTCACAACACAATCAGAAATGGACTAAATTATCCAACTTACAACAGAGTGTAACTGAAAGTTGACTCTTGGTAGCTGTTGAACTGCAGTATGAGTACATACAGTACAACATACAATAAAGTGTGCAGCTCGTGCTATAGTAGAGACTACGTATCAACTCACAGTCCATAAATACTCTCTATAAGTGAGTATTTTACATTCAAACAAATCCTGCTAATGCATCAGCAACTGCTATCCTTGGTCATTTCAGAATATGGCCAAGGGATGATTTGCAAACTGGAAAGTTTATTAACAGACTAATTACTGACAGACTTTGCCTGCACTCTTACCCAGCTCCAGCAGTAGGGAAGACCTCTTCAGTGCAGAGGGTATCACAATTTACTCTATTCAGAAGGTCTTTCAGAGCTATCAGTGCTTCTGCATCCACCAGCCCTCCTACAATTGCTGCTACTTCCTTACCTTCAACTGCCTGTAGCTGGAGAGAAAGTAAGTATAAATGTAAATGAAGGAAACCACTGAAATAAATTCTCATTTAGTGCAGACAAATATTTGTTGTTAGGATGTGCCAAAGTCAGCAGTGCAAATGCTGGCCTGGAGCAGCATAAACTGATCAGCAGTGACTGATTCCTGTCAGGCAACAAGTCCAGCTCCTTCAGAACTCACAATAAGCAAAGAACAGCTCTCTGTATTCTATGCAGGTCTCTGCCACTTGAGTTATTGCTCAGATGTGGCTAATTCTCATTTGGTGAGGTGAGGAAAGGAAGATTGGCGAATGCTTTTATTTTAATGAAGCCACAGTGCAGACAGAATACAAACTTCCATAACGCAATCTCAGGTAGCAAACTTAACTCAAAGGTATTATCTGAGAAGCAATAGCTTTCATAACAAACCCTGCTACTTTACCACGGGCAAAAACATCCTTGAGGAAAGTTCAATTACAGTTATTCAATTCTACTTCACCCACATAAAATTTTTAATCAAAATCCAGAGCAGTCATGCAGCACTTCATTTGAGCTGCAGAATCAATCACCACACAGAGAAAGCACTGAGGAAAGCACAATTCAGATATAAGTAATACAGATTTAATGGCTTTGGTGGCAAAAGTGGAGATAGCACAGTTTAAATAAATTTAAAAACGTCCTCAGATAGATCAGAGTATTCATGAAAGTTGTTTCCTCCTAAATTTCTGAAGAAACAGTTTACTTTTCTATTTAAATAAAAGTATTTATTCAATGCTCCAAATGAAATTATGGTAACACAAAGTTCTTTAGAAGGTCCAATTCATAAAACAGGAAATAATAGTCAAAATAAGAAACTTAAGTGGAAACATAATGGATTAGAAGTCAAATGTTCCCCTCTAACCTTAAAGGAAAAAGCCTTTTTTATATAACTGGTTTGATATTAATACTAGTGTGTCCAGCTTTGGAAATTAATTTTACACTACCTATATTGAAAATTGTCCTTACCACACCAGCAACACGAGTTAATACGTCCTCCCATGAGGCATGAACAAATAGTCCTTTCTCATTTTTGATCATTGGCTGAGTAAGTCTCTGACGCTTCAGACCATCGTAAGCAAACCTAAGTAAATACTATGAATATTATTAAACAGCAAAGACAAGGATAATTGCATATACTAAATACATTGTGACCAAGTTTTCTAATAATTGCAAGCTGTTAGAAAAAACATGAAGTATTTCCCCTGAAAGTTTAACTTTTCTTTCTAAAAAAACATGCAAAACAGTGATACAAATAAAAGTTACTGTGGAAAAAAAATCTACAAAAATCAGAACATTAGAAAACTCAGTAACTTCAATTATAGAATTAAAAACATATTTTATCATTTATTCTTCCCTACTGCTTTATATTAACATCAGAATCCAGAAGTCAGTGCTACTGCCCACATTTCTGGTTCTGCAAAGTGTGCCTTTAATGCCTGCATAAACACCCATGTGGGTGCAAGCACCTCCCACACACCTTGTTTTGTCAGATATCCATTCCTCATTGATGTCTTCGTGCAGCCTTGGCAAAATTCTCATTACTTCTCCAGTTCTCGTGCTCACTACAATGTTGCTTCCAACTGCATCAAGAACATCAATCGACTCTACCTTCCTGTTTAGAAGAAAAAGTAAACAATTTGTAGTTTTTCCACACGCAAGCAGCAACAGTGTCTTGGTTTTGGCCTGAATAATTTTCTTCCTACTAGCCGGTACAGTGCTGTATTTCGGATTTAGAGAATAGTGTTGATAACAAAGGGATGTTTTAGTCGTTGCTAAGCAGCATTTACACCAAATCAAGGACTTTTCAGCTTCTTACCCTACCCCATCAGGAAGGAGGTTGGAGGACACAAGAAGCTTGGGTGGACACAGCCAGGACAGGTGACCCCAACTGGCCAAAGGGATGTTCCATACCATGTGGAGTCAAGGTGAGTATATAAACGAGGGGGAAGGTAGGCCAGGGGCTGCTGTTCAAGGACTGGCTGGGCATTGCCTGGTGGGTGATAAGCAATTGCATTGTGTATTCTAATTCTCTTATTATAATTTTCTTTTTCTATCCTATTAAAATGTCTTCATCTCAGCCCACAAATTTTCCTTTTTTTCCCCCAATTCTCTCCCCTATCCCATGGGGCAAGAGGGGGTTAAAGTGAGCAAGGAGCTGTGTGGTGTTTACCTGCCTGTTGGGTTAAACCACAACAGTTCTTTTAAGCACCCAACGTGGGGCATGAAGGGTGAGATAACAACAGATCTGACCAGAGCACGTTTAAAAATAAATTTGCAATAAGCATTCATTGTATTAGATTAATAGTCACTGGTCTCAGAATTGCTGCAGATGTCCTCAGATCTGTGCTAACACCTTATTGGGTGGATATGTTCCCCGTTTGCTGTTTATGATCTCTGGAAGGTGGGCTGAGGGTACCATTCTGTCACACTGTGTAACACCGGTGTATGATATGACAAAGTCGCTGGTCGTGAGACTGATGTGGTGTTTGCGCTCAGCATCGCTCCGCGCCCCGGGGGCCACCCAGCGGACACCGCTAGTAATTACACCCTTCACCCTCGCTCCTCGCATTCCTCCACCTCCCCGTTCTCCTCAACTTATTACAATAGCTCTTGAGGATTTTGAGTATCCTTGGGATGTTCAAACCAGCCTGCTTGTATGTTCGAGGACAGGTTGGATAAGGGTCCAGTGATAGGTAGCCCTGCCCATGGCAGGGGAGTGGGACAGATGATCTTTAAGGTCCATTCCAACCCTTAACATTCTATAATTCTGTGTCTCCTGAATTTGTTTCAGGTCTTGTTTAGGGTTAAATGACTACTTAAGAATACCACCCAGACATCTTCCCCGAGGCTGGAGAGTTATGAGTGGCATGGTATGTGGGATAACATGGACAAGTATCTACGACAGTGGGCACATTTTGCAATTTCACCCCTGAACAAGTGCAGAATCCTGAAAAACTAGTAAAACATTTGGAAACAGTATGCTGTCACCCTGGCAATTTCAGAGACACACAAATTACTGCAATTTGCTGAGACCTGGTCCAGACCTACTGAGTCATGGTCAATACTATTGAGTTTCTGCAGGGGGAAAATGTCACAGATTTGATGACAAAGCATCAGGCACTGCTGCTAGACCAACCCCTGCAACAGGCACTGTGGCTACATCAAGGAACCAACCCGTGCCAGTATCAGTCACCCCAATACACAAGAAATACTGGAAGTCAGCTTGTTTAGTAAGGAATCAAGGAGCATCTTTTAAAACAGAACAAGAAAAAGCAAGTGAACAAGGCACACTCCTCCAAAGCAGGGCCATCGTGAGAACATGAGGAAGAAGAGATGCAGCCACTGATCAGGGAGGAGGAATTGATGAACAAGGTGGTAAACCCACGATCCCTATCCCTGAGTGAGCTGAAAGACAGGTGCAAAAGACTTCAGCCATTATCCAGGCAAGCACTTTGTCCCCTGGCAGCTTTCAATGTAGGGATAACTGGGCCAATGGTCTGGAATTAAACGGTTAAAGAAGCCAAGGATCTGGGATGCCTTTCTACTGAAGGGGCATTGACAAAGCAATTGGAAAAGGGGCACAAGTCCTCATCCTCTGGAGGTGACTCCTGTGATGGGTTAAGAAAAGATACCCCTTCAAGGAAGGTGTTATATGTCACCTAGGCAGGTGGATCACCATAAAGAACAGTATTTAGTACCTGAGGGAATTAGCCATACTGGAGGTGATCTATGAAGACCTGGACAACAAGCAGTTAGCCAAATATCCTGCTGAAGTCAGGTACACGTATAAGAGTTTAGTTTCACAAGATAGTTACAATATCCTCAGCTATTACTGAGTTAATGAATTGGAATTTTCCTTTATGGATCTTTTACTAAGCAATCAGTACAACTTACAACTCCAAAACATTTTAGGGTAAAAATAAGAGAAGGATAGTCTACAAACTATAGCATTCTTCCTTTTGTTGAAGAAGCTTTAAGTAACAAGAATTCGTGTTAAGAGTCAGTCTATGGAAAAGTCTAAAACAAAAATGCAGAAAATGAAAATCAGAGTTTTGTCCATCTATGGTTTTGGTCCATGGACATATTCTAAGATAAAGTGTACGACAACAGAGAAAGCTCTGTCTTTAGGATGAGTTAAGACACCTACCTTGTCTCCCATGGGCGTGCAGTAAAGGCATATGGCTTGGAGGTAAGAGCACCAACTGGGCAGATGTCAATAATATTTCCTGATAGCTCAGACATGAACATTTTTTCCACATAAGTACCAACTTGCATATCATTTCCTCTTCCGGTTGTTCCCAAGTCATCTACCCCTGCAACCTCACTAGCAAACCTGGCAGATGCACAAAGAAGGAGAAACAATTCTGCAATGTACAACAGCAACATAGAATACTTTGTCATCCTCATCTCATTGTCTTAAGATCAAACATTAGCCTTAGTTCATACATCTGGAAGAAGAAAACATTTGTTTAGATGCATTAGTCAGCACCATCGCATGCAGGACCATACATCTGCAGAATTTCATCAGGCAGGGCTGCAAAACTAGGGGGAGTTTTGTATCAAAACCCAGAGCAGTTCAATACTCACTAAATTTCACAGAGTCCAACATTAGTCCTAACAAGTTCCGCTTAGAACTAGCTGGGTACATTGTATTCTTTTCCATCTGGCTCAAGCTGGCTAGTACTGCATTTCGGGACTACAGAACAGCATAAATATAGATACCAGAGACTACCAAGAATAAATAAATCTTAAGCTCTGGCTGAGGCAGTCACATATCCATTCTGGCACTAACACCATGGGACCAGTTCTGCCCTGTACAATTCTGATTTCACCTTCATGTTTTGGCCTCCTCAGCTTCCCTTATGACAGCTGTCTGGTAGCTCCAGGAAAACAGCTAGCAGTCAATACCAGAAATAAAATTCTTAAGTACAGTCAGAAAAGACAAAAAAACCCTGACTACCCCTCACGGTGTTTATTTCACCAGTAACACACTGACACAAATATGCCTGCTCAGTACTGTCTCCAGTGAAAAACAAAGGACATTACCTGATGCATCGAGTGCACTGTATACACCGAGTCATGATTGTTTTGACTAATGGGCCAATGTTCTTGTCCTCCACAGCACGTTTTCCCTCTCTAAATCTACTCCTATCACTGCCAAACATCATCGATTGATCCTAGAACAGACAACAGAAAACAGACATATCCAGGCTGCTGGAAAGCACAGTTTCACCTAAGACAAGAGTATTAATACATAAGTCTACATAATTTAATTGAAAATTGTACCTGTAGGTCACATTCTCCACCCTGATCACAGATAGGACAGTCCAATGGGTGATTTGCCAGCAGGAACTCCATTACGCCCTCTCTGTTAGGTTCAGAAAATTAAGTTAATGTCAACGTTACATCATTTAGCAGATAGTACAATTAATCAGCTAAAGGGGGCTAAAAGAATAGTACCTTGCTTTCCTGGACTTCTCAGAGTTTGTCAGTATGTTCCAGCCCTTCATAACTGGCATAGCACAAGCAGCAACTGGCTGCAATCATTGTAAGAAGCAAACATGAACACAACATATTCCTCCGCAGCATAGGCACAAACACAAACCTCCTCACCCCCATTTCTTATATAGATGTCTGTTATTAATTTAACCTATTGTAGAAATAAAAAGGTCTGCAAAGAAAGTGATTAGAAGCCATATTTATCAACAATCTGCTATATAAAAAGGTTATGTTAGTTATGATTTAGAAAATTTTACACTTTTGGTTTCCAATTCAAGTAGTTACAGCAATAAGAATGTCAGTTGTAATAGATATAAGAAAAATCAAAGAGCTTCAGCAGACATCTGAAAAACCTCTTGGACTGAATATATCAGAGTAGGGATCATTTACAAGACATTTATTTGCACAAATCCTGTATAAAAAGTCTTAAGACAAAAATTCTTCACAAGATTACTGCAAAATTAAGAAAAACTTCTGCTGAGTAAATGAATCCCTCCTGCTTTTCAATCACATCATTACGTCCATCTTTACTGATAATCCAGCATTTCCAGACACAAAGCTCTAACTATGGAACAGAAGTTGGGGTGAACTAAAAAATTTTATGTGAATATAAATGTGTAATCCAAGACTGAACTCCAACCAAATGCCTCAGCTATGTGTGTAGATTTCTTAATACCACTGAGTAAGGTGTTCAGTCCTGAAATCAACTAGTATTTCACAAGGGATATCAATGTATTAAAATATAAACCACTAAACTCCAATCTCTGCTTAGGCAGAACAAACCTGCAGACACTAATTCTACAGCTGAATTCATACAGTATCTGAAGTTTACTATTCATGTAGTATCAGCTGAAAATGTGTGGCTGAAGCCTGAATTACAAAGCATAAAAATATGTCTGACTGCAAATGCACAGCCATCAAATCCATAACCTGAGAACTAACTGTGATCCACAGGCAATCACTGCGCTCCAGTGGGGACATGAGAAAAAACTGAATTAAAGCAGCTGAATGACAGACAATTCATGTGCTTGTGACAGTACAATTATTTACAAGATTTAAACTACACCTTAAGCACAGCAAAAAACCGCAATTCCTATGAAACACAAACAATACCTTTGGAGCTTTCTCTATTTCCACAAGACACATCCTACAGTTTCCAGCAACAGAGAGACGATCATGGTAACAAAAACGAGGTATCTGAACTCCAGCCTTTTCACAGGCCTATAAAAAATAAAAACCAAAGGAAAATTAAATCTTACTTAGACCTTTCAATTCCACCTCAGAAAACATTATGCCATTTTTCAAAGAATAACACTATTAGTGCTCAGGAATAAAGTGCATTTGACCTTTTATTTTAAGAAGGAGTCATAAATAAAAAATTGCCATGAAACAGAAAAATGTCAGGATATCAATTACAAATATACATTTTTTGGTAACTGATTGAAGAAATGAGACCTGACCTCTCTTTCATTTCTTCCCCCACTAACAGAGAGAATTCTCTGTAACAGATAGGACACTAGAGATACAAATAACCTTTTTAAGAACCCATACATTCCTTAAAGAAAAGTGCATCAAGGTAGAAACTGAAAAATATAAAGGTAACAACAAAGGGCATAATGCTTTCTGGTAATTCAACAACATAAAGGTACTTGAGCACAATCTTCAGCTTCAGCAGACCCCAAACTCAAAGATACACTCTTCCATTACAGGACTGAAGGAGAGACAGGAGGACAGAGAAAAGAGATTTCCAGAGGATAAAGACAGCCTTTACTGCATAAAGCCCCCCACAGCTGGGATCTGTACTAGAGCAATAGCTATGCCTGCCAGAAACACCACTGAACTCAAGAACTCAATAAAAAAGAACTAACAAGATCTAATTTTTCTGACAATTTCTACAAAAAAACCCCCAAACAATCATGTTAGCAGAACTGAAAAGCTAAAAAAAAAAAGTAGCATTTAAGAAAAACTTACACCCCTGCTGGGGGGATTCTAGTGCCTAAATAAATTAGTAACTTGTATCCAAAGAATTAGAGCTATATCTTGAAATAAACTACATACTGTAATGTTCTAACTCATTATATCATATATCCTTTAATAGCTTCTTAAAAAGAAGCTAAACTAGAAAAAGTTCTACTTGAAATTTTAGCCTGAAAAGCAACAATGCCGAGTACAGGCTAGGAGATCTAAGCTCCCTTTCTTCCCTCTCCAAAAATAATGACAACAGCTAAGGATCAGCACTCTGAATCATACGAACTAATAACTAAAAAGAGACAATCCCTCATTTACCCAAGAAATCACTGTAACAAGATACAAAATTAAGAGGTTCTGAAAGACTATGAGGTCACATAGTGTTCAGAGATAAATTCTGGTTAAAATTCTATCAAAGTCTGTTATTGCATTGCATAAGTTTTTGCAGCTGGGATTGATGCTGCACGCATCTTCTTTCAGGCAACCATGGCAGGTTTTTCCCTTTCAAACACTGTTCCCCAGTGGATTTCTGTCACATGAAAGTGCATCACAGTCAGTGTAAACACCTCTAAAGAATTGCAAGAAATAAAGTAAAGGTGGGTAGTTTTTTGCTGTATAGAACAGAACACACTGCCAAATAGCGCGATGGGGAGTCCAAGGAAATTCAGAATGCCATTCCCACACCTGGAGTACTGTGGTTCCAGGGTTCACCAGCACAGGATGGCCATCCACAAACACCTCTATCTGGTTGCTGGCTGCTGTTGCAGTCGAACGCCCTGAAGGACAGGGAGAAGGAAAACAAACTTCCAGTTACTGCGAGATGCAAACCATCAGACCCCACACCCCTTATCTGACACTTCCACAGTGCTGAGAGAGCCCCGTTTCTGGGATAAGCACAACACAGAATTAATTCCTTAGCTGTCAATGACCTATGCATGTGTGCCCTTCAGCAAGCCAACTGCACACACATACACTTGTCACACACGGACTACAGACACTTACCGCATACTCTGGAGGACTGGGTGACCCCAGCCACGGCCCTGGGGACAGCGAGCAGTCGCAGCATGGTGCTTTGGCAAGAGAGAGAAAACAGCGCTGTTTTTAGCAGTTCCAGTGTTTGCCGACAGCTTTCAAACAGGCACAGTAAAACCCTTTATAGACCAGGCGCAAGAAGGTGCGTGTGCACCGCTAGGCACAGCAAGAGCAGGGTAAGCTACACCACCAAACCATCGGGCACGGAGCGGCCCCGCGGCCCGCACAGCGCGGCCCGGCGGTCGGGCCCGGAGCCGCCGTCCCGGGNCTCTGCGGCGGCGGCCCCGGCGCCCTAGGAGCGGGCCGACAGCGCCCTTCGGCAATCTCCGCAGCGAGTCGTGAGTCTTCGGCAACCTCCGGAGCGGACCGAGAGCTCCCTTCGGTAATCTCTGCAGCAAATCGTGAGCCTTCGGGAACCTCCGGAACACGCCGAGAGCGCTCGGCAACCACCGGAGCGCCCTTCGGCAACCTCCGGAGCGGGCCGTAGCCTTCGGCAATCTCCGGAACGGGCCGTGAGTCCTTCGGCAACCTCCGGAGAGTCCTTCGGCAACCTCCGGACCACCCTTCGGCAATCTCCGGATAACGGGGCTTCGGGGATTTCCGGCGGGCTGTCGGCTAACGACAGACCTCGGCAATTTCCGTCGCAGCCGGCAGCGCCCTCCCGGCCACCGTCCTGCCCTCGTCAATTCCCGTCTCTTTCCGCTCCTTTCTTCTCCCAGTTCGGGGACTTCCGCTGCGCCGGCGGGGCGCGACGGCGGGCCGGCGTTACAACACCCCTGTGTCTCCGCAGACTTTCCTGGGGTCGCGTTTACCGCTCCATCCCTTCCCCGCGCCTCTGCTGTCCCGGCCGCTGCGCGCCCTGCGCTGGGGCACCCAACCCCTGAGGAACTACCTCGCGTCCTGCTCTGGCGGAGGGATCCGTGCGCGCGCGGCACGCGGAGGGATTCGGCTACTATATAAGCGCGGCGCAGGCGCGGCGCGGCCCTTTCCCGCGGCGGTCGCGGGCGCGGTGTGGCGGGTGGTACCGCCATGGGGTTCGGAGACCTGAGGTCCGCCGCGGGCCTCCGCGTCCTCAACGACTTCCTGGCTGACAAGAGCTACATCGAGGGGTGAGGGGCGGCGGGGGGCGGTGCTGGGGCGCGGGGAAGGCGAGCCGGGCCCGGCGGGGACCCTGAGGCGGCTCGGTCCCCACGCCGCGTGTTCGCCGGGCTCGGGGCTCACCGGGGCATTGCTCTCCGCAGGTACGTCCCTTCCCAGGCTGACATAGCAGTGTTCGAAGCGATCGCTGCCCCGCCGCCCGCGGACTTGTTCCATGCTCTCCGCTGGTACAATCACATCAAGTCGTATGAAAAGCAAAAGGCAAGGTACGGCCGAGCTGCGAAACTGCATTGTGTGTGCGAACAGGCCCACGAAGTGCTGCGTTTGTTTCTTGGGGTTTGTAGGAAGCTTTATCGGTGGTGCCACGTGGCGTTTTGTGTTGCAGGGCAGGCCTTTTCTGCCAGTGCATCGCACTTCTCACTCTGAGCAAGCTCATTCTGTCTCTCTTCAGCTGCTGAGATTTCTGCTAGAGCTTATGGAGAGGCTTGGGTTTTGTTGCTGCCGTTCAGCTGCTATGCTGAAAGCTGGGAATTACTTACCAGTAATCAGCTCCGTAAAGGCAGCACCAGAATGGATTAGAATGTATTATAGGAGTCATTTCAGATGAATATACAGCACGCGGACGTTCAGGTGTTTGGTCCTGGAAGATTAAATAAAATCAGTAGTTAGCAATACAGAAGCACATGTAAAGACGAAATATAAAAGCAAATATTATCTTTTTTCTTTTTTAGTGATTTTAAGTGTTTATGTGATATGGTGTACTGACATCCGTGAAGACTTTCAGACCTTTAAAAAGGTGCAGCATAGGTAGGGTCAGTGTTGCCTCCTCTGAACCTCAGTCGTGTTTGAAGGGAACTCTTGCAGGCTCTTGGGTGGATCAGTCGCCAGCCTGTTTCTGAAGCTTTTATCATGCTAAAGGGGACTGAGATTCTAAAGTTGCTTTATAAAGTCCACTCTGGAAACTGCTTACAGTTCCTGAAAACTAAAGCTAGTTTTATGACTAGCAGCAACAGTTCACTGTAATAGAATTGTGACTTATTCTAAGGTAGTTTTATGGCTCCAGTAATACCAGTTCACTGTAGTAATACAACTATGAGCTTATTCTGAAACTACAGAACTCTATGAGCTTCAGGGGAAAGTGCTGTTAAAAACTGGCATTCAGGGTAAAGTGTTCACTGAAACTTCCAAAAGTAGCAGTTACCTTGCAACAGTGTGTTTTCAGTCACTTAGTGGTTTTAAATTAAAATAGTTTTCGGGAAGTGTGAACAAGAAGTTGTTAACTTGTAGATGGAATGTATTGCAGGTAAATTATTCCAGTAAGAAAGCTTTCCCTATCCATGTACTTAGTTGGAGTAGCAGTGTTGGGCAGGATCATGTCAGCTTTGATGAGACTACAGTAAATCCCATATTCACAGATTAATATCAGGAGCATTGGGGGCTGGTTTTTGGGAGGTTCTGATTTCAAGTAGCAGGATTAGATTTTTTTTTTACTATCTTTTTAGCACAATTTCATTACAAATGCTCTTGTAGGTGCACTGACAAACTGGTGGTATTTGTATTGCCATTTGAGTATGTTCCTTATAGCTGTATTTTTCTTTCAGCTTGCCAGGAGTAAAGAAGGCTTTGGGGAAATACGGTCCTGCTGATGTTGAGGACACAACAGGTGCAGCCACAGATAGCAAAGATGATGATGACATTGACCTTTTTGGATCTGATGATGAGGAGGTACGTGACCTTTTTGTATTATGTTTGAGTTTTTTAAGAAATTAATGCAGGTATGCAGATTTTTGCCTTAGCTAGGTTAAAGTACTTAAATTTGTGAACTTGATAATAGATCCTACTTGGAATTCTCAAATTCAGCAGTCTTTGCAGGACAGGAAAGCTTGAAAGGTAAACATTTGAGTTAGTACTGTGTTGCAATGGGGTGAAACTGTCCAACTTTGACTGGTTACATGATGAATAAAACAAAAAATCACCATCTTTCGGCTGACAGTTGTGATGTTTTGTTTTTGTCTGAGTAGATGCCAGTCAGTTTGGTAATGTTTTGGAGATGTGGGGTTTTGGTGCTTTTCTGTAACTGTAGATTTCTCTTCCAGGAAAGTGAAGAAGCAAAGAAACTAAGAGAAGAACGACTGGCACAGTATGAGTCAAAGAAATCCAAAAGTATGTAACTTCTTAATCTTTCATCCTTGGGTTAATTTTCATGCATTTGAACAGGATAGTTGGAAACACTAATCAACTGTAATAATAAATCAGCTTGATAGGAATAAGACAGGAGTAATTGGCTTCACTTGAATTGCCCATATGCTCAGCCTTCTCATAACAAATGGGATCTTAACATTCTTTGTCCTGCTTAATACAGTGCTGCTTGTTCTTCCCAGAGGCTGAGCTTTCTATAGAAAGGGAGATAACTTGAGGATTTTCTTTGAAAGTTTAGAGGAAAGGCTGTAATATGCAAGTCTCTCCACAGCTACTGGTCTGGAACTGTTCAGAACTGTAGCAGTTGCAGTATTCCCTCTGTGGAAAAGAAACTGTTACACAGCATTAAGCTCCTTCTCAGATCCTCTGAAAAGGACTTCCTATGTAACAAACATTGTCAGCTACTTAATCGATATTCACTTATGAGACTGTTTCTCAAGATCATAATGTATCTACGTATTGAACATTGGTATATACATAGCTGCAGTACTTCAGAAATGTACCTTGGTACCAAAGGTCTGTCACAGCAATGTGAAGATGTTCTTGTTCATGAAATTGGAAAAGTTGTTCTCATAAAACCAGTTTGCAAGTATATTCCTGAGTGTCTAAAAACTTCCTAGCTTCTAAAGGTGATTTTCTTCCCCCAGAACCAGCTGTTGTTGCCAAATCATCCATCTTGCTTGATGTGAAACCTTGGGATGATGAGACAGACATGGCCAAACTAGAGGAGTGTGTTCGAAGCATTCAAGCAGATGGCCTGGTCTGGGGATCTTGTGAGTATGAGAAAATATCAGAGCAGGGAGGGAGTGTAGTCCCTTAGGATATATTGTATAAATAGTAAGATGTGTGGTCACTGCTGACCTCTGAAAATGCAGGAAGCTAGAACAGGGTGGGAACTGCAATACTACAGCACTTCAGTATCTTGACACAGTCAGAAAAGGTGTATTAGTACAGCAGCCCAGTTAAGACTCAAATACAGATTTAAAAAGCTCTAAAACGAAGGGTCTGCTATCCTGCATCTCCCTGTACAATTTCTGATGCAGCAAAACACACCCACACACTGGTTTGGGGATGGGGTCCACAGAGAGAAGCCCTTTTCAGTCACTTGTAGAGAATCTTGGGTTGTTAATTAGATAGTCCATAATGTGGAACAAATTAAGTTTTTATGTATTCCTGCAAACTACTTGGGTTGGTTCAGTCTCCACCAATTAAAGGAGTACTAAATGCCTTTTTTAATTTTACAGCCAAGCTAGTACCTGTTGGCTATGGTATCAAAAAGCTTCAGATCCAGTGCGTTGTTGAAGATGACAAAGTTGGAACAGATATGCTGGAGGAGAGAATAACAGCTTTTGAAGATTATGTACAATCAATGGATGTAGCTGCTTTCAATAAGATTTAAGTCTTGATATATCTAGAATAAATGTTGTTGCAAAAAATGTTCTGTGTCTGTGCTTAACTCAAAAATGTAAGATTTTGGTAATGGGTGAAGCAGAAACTGACACTGAATTTCAAGGTTGCCCTGATGCCCCACTGTGGTACCCAAGAACATGAGCAGAAAAAAATGTTTACCATCAATGCAGAGTTAACATGGCTTTAAAATGCTGAAGTGTTCTTTGCTTCATTTGCGGGGGAAATTGCATCTTTGGAAATTTCTGTGATTCCTCTGGAAAGAGGGATGGCTTTAAAGGGAAAAGAACAGGGCTCAGTCAAAGTCCAAACTAAGGTTTAGTGGGTGAACAGCAGTAGAAATACCTTTTGTTTATTAAAGGTGGTGACTAACCAAACATACCATGGCTTTTGTTGAAGGCTAAAACACTGCTTTCGTGAGAGCCATAGGAGGGTAAATTTGAAGCAACTGCAGTGCATTTGAAATGGGACCTGAGGCCACCCTGATCCCTTCTCATGTGTTGTGTGACTTGGAACTGTTTTTTTTCTTCTGAGGCCTGAAAACATTTGCAATAAAATCATGCCAAGTTTTGCTTCTTTCCCAAAGCTGAGTGCAGCAAATAATGATTATAAAGTGCCTCTGGGAGGCGCTGTGAGCTCGGTGACATCGGGAGGGATCCACAGAGAGCGCTGCCCACGGGCCACAGCTCATGCAGATGTCTGCTTTACTTATAGAATCCACTTAGTGCTTGCTCCTGGCTAAAAACAAAACAACAAAAAGTTGCTCAAATAAAAGGAAAATATGTAAAGTGTATATATATAAAGTAGAAAACACCTGTTTGAGCTGCTTATGTGGCTCTAGTGTGATTTCTAGATTGGTATTGACATTTTTTTAGTGATTGAAGAACCTATCAGAAATAGTTTTCCAAAAACTACCCATAGGAATGATAGAAATGGGAAAGCTGTTGCAGTTGTGAAGCTTCTAGAGAAATTCAGAAGTCTAGGCCTCCTGATGGACTGACAGGATTTATCGTGACTGTGAAATTGAGAACTTTTACGTGCCACATTGGTCACTCTGAGACGAAGATGCTCAGTGCCAAAGCCTGACAGCAGCAGCTTAAACAACTCTTTCTTCTTTTCTTCAGAGAGCATCTGTGTGGTTATCTGGCACAGCAGATATAATTTGTCTCAGAAAGAAAAAAAATCTGCCTGCTTGAGGTTGAAACCATATTTAAGGATTTGAAAGTAAGTATAATTACAGACTCTCACCACCTTCCATAAACTTAATTCCTAAAGGGCTTAACTTTGTGCTGTGTGTAACTAAGGCACAGTACCATTTCTGTGGCATTTCTCTAGCTGTTGATTCTGCCAAATCATGTAGCTTAGCTTTAGCCATTCTGTCACGATGCTGTTAAAAGCAAGGAATTAGCAAATGCCACACCAGAAAAACAAATAACTGAAAATTCTGCCACAAAAATGTAATTTTTATTATCTTTAGGCATCACTGTTTCTGACTTCCCATTCAATGTGCTGCTTACCTTTAAACTCTTTCCTTGGTCTTGAAATTAAAGCTCTAAGTAGATAAAAAATTATAGACAGTAACATTGCTAAAATACAGTACCATGAGCCATCCATGTGACCTGCCAGCCTGGATTTGTGTGTGCATGTTATATTTTTGCTAAATATGAATGTGCAAACTCTTCAGTTGAGATTTCTTTTGTGTCTTGGGTAGGTCCCTCCCACATGTTAGAAGGAAAGTTGCTGCACAGGACCAAAACAAACAAACAAAAAACTAGAGAGCACAGTCTCCCCAGTGAGAAAACAGACTGGCATGTAAGCAAAAGAATTTCACACATTCCACATACATCTACATTGGGGCTTTTTGTGTAGTGCTTGGATATGTGCTGGCCTATTACTGTGTCATTGTGCCTGTGAAAAATCAGCATCTTAGAGGGAGGCAAGCATCTCAAGTGCACCCTGTAACAGAAAGATCACTAGAAAGTTCCATAACTTAAATATACAATACATGGGAATACTGGGAAAACAGACTTAACACAAACCCAGATAAAAACCATCAGAAGCACAAACTGTCCAGGAAAGAGATAAAGGTAACCAGAACCTGTCTATTATGTAATGTGTCAATAGCTATTTCTACAGCTATATCTCATCTGAGCAGGATAAGATAGATCGTCTTTTCTGGTGGGTTGAATAGACATCCCTCAGTCCCAGAAGCACAGAATTGTTGGTCTTTTTTTGGAGACACTTTGGAAACAGAAACTTAGAGTGTTATCTATTTTGTCTAGGTATCTTCCGTTACTCTTGAAGAAATCATTTGGAGATAATTCTGTAACTGATACTGGTGTGAATGGTAATACTTACATTGCAAAATTGTTAATGAACTTAATCCCGTAGATCAAGGCCTTATTCTATTCTCTCTTTCTTGTCTGCTTCAGGGCATGCTTTCTGACCATTTATGCAAGACAGCATATGTACGTTCTCCCTTTGGAAAATCAGTCTCTGTACTGTATATAGGAATATGTGTGCACACAGAGCTGACATGCAAGAAGAAACCTGCCATAAACCTTACTCCCATAGCAGAAAGGGTCAGGGCTTGCTTTCGTCTTCCAAAATCCTTGTGAAGGAGCTGTTATAAGAAAGGACAGTCACTGCATAATGCTGCTAACAAAAGCAAATGAGCACACTCTTTGGAAACAACAAAATTTTATTACTTCACTTGGACTACTGTCAGAAGAGTACATCATTCCTAGAAAGATGTCAGGGAACATGTGAAGAAAAACTCCAAAATGTTTTATTTAGGCATATTCAGCAGCACAGTGCCAAAATATTGTGATGAGTAACTATGTACCAGGCAGCAAATGACTCAAAGGAAGGGTGCTGCTTACCAGCTTTCCAGTCCAAAGCGAAATACACTGAAATTTCACTGATCCTGCCTGACTCTCCCAGACTCGAAACAGAGCCCAAAGACATAGTTACAGACCACAGTCAGATTGTTTCTACTTGTACAGCTGGGTGTGCTCACGCATACATAGATATATATTTTATACAAATGCAAATCTATTTACATATAAGGCCTCAGTTACAGTATAAATGCTACTAATGTGTGTTGGCAGGCCATAGAAATTAGGTAGATTACCTGAAAGGCAGTTTTATTCTATATACCTAGGCCAATAGCAAGTTAAAAACAGTTCAAATTTACCCAAAGCTCTATGCTTTTATTTTTAGTGGAGTTTCATCCCTTATTCAATTTTTTAATTAAGTGGTATTGCATCAGTAGTTGGTTCACTCCACATAGCATATATGTATGTATATTTGCATTGGTGCATGTGTGATTCTGCAGCAAGCAACAAGTTGGAACAGAATACAGCATAATTGGGACTACTTCATCTTTCTTATGGGAGTGGACTCCATTTCCTGGATGAACTGTCTTGCATCTCATTTGCCAAAGAAGTCCAAATTTGGCTACAGACTCGTAACAGAATATTGCTGAATTTGCTCCACCCAGTTTTTGAAGCTTGAAATTAAGGCAAAATGTTACATTACTTCTTTACATTTGTTTGACAGAGCAATAAAAAGTTGTAAATCTCTGTAAGCCTAAAAACTTCAACATAAAAGAAGATGTATGGCACAGGGCCTTTAACATCAGCTTCTGTAAGAAATACTTCCACTAATTCTTTGCACATTTCAAATGAGCCTAACACCTATATGAAACAGCTGCTCAGTGTTTTGAACCCAGCTAGTGCTAAAAGCACAAGAATAAGTGAATCGAAAAGGGAGGGTCTCCTGTCTAGTTTTGAGTATAAGATAAAGAGCACTGGGAGAAGACAGATTTTGTTTCCATGCTTTTCTTTTTTGACAAGAGAAGGTAGTGTTTCAGCATTCTCTTGGGATTCTTCTGCAGCTGCAGCATGGAGCTACTGATAGCTTCACTCAGCTGCAATATTTTTATTATGTGCTCTTTTGATATCAATGAAGTATGGAACTATAGCAAAACAATAGGGTTACAACATTCCTCATCAAAAACCCAGTTAGAGTAATTCCACTTATGCTGACCACTTTCAGCTCAGGCTGTATGTGCATTGCAAGGACACCACACCCAAATGATGCGCCCCTTAAAAACCTCTCAATTAAAGCCGCAGGTGCAATTAAGCCAGCTGTTTACAGAAAACTGTATAGGCAAAGATGCACATCTGACTGTCAGATGTGACGTCCAGAACACCTCCAAATCTCCTGTCAGCTCCCCTGGAGTAGGATGGTGACGAGAGCAGTCAGTGGGCAGTCTCACAGCAGTGCCCAGGCGCGTGGCTGTTGTCTGAGCTCCACAGCTGCTCGCTGACGGTCCCGGAGCGGCTCACCTCCCACAGGGCCAGCTTCAGCACCTCAGACACCGTTGTCTTGACCTGGGCCTGGAACTTTTTGCTAATCAGGACGTAGAGGATGGGATTGAGGCAACTGTTGATGAAACCAAGGCCAGTGGAGAGGGGAATGCCATCCTGTAGTAAGTCATGCAAGTTTTCATCATGGTGAGCAGACAGCTCCACAATGCTGAATATGTGATACGGGGTCCAGCAAACAAAAAAAGCTACAACTACAGCAATGATGGTCCAGAAAAGCCTGCTAGAAGTCAATACAGTTCTCCTCTTCACTTTGACAATCAGCAGTGAGTAGCAAATGACCATGGTCACTAAAGGAAAGAGGTAACCAAATGCAAGCCTCACCCAAATGAGAATGTGATGTGTCAGCAAAATAAGCTCCCTGTCATGCACATGGAAGTTGTTGTAGCAAATGGTGACATTGTTGAGCACGGTAGCTGTGTCTCTAAAGTACAAGGCAGGGCCACCAATGATTGCAGCTGACATCCAAATGACCCCACTGAGAAGGAGGGTGTTCCTCACAGTCCGGTACTTGTAGGAAAAGACGGGGTGGACAAGGCGGATGTAGCGGTCGAGGCTGATGAATGTCAGGAAGAAAACACTGGCAAACATATTAAGCAGTGCAATGAACGAGTTCATTTTGCAGAGCCACTTCCCAAATGGCCAGTGGAAGCCCATTGCCACATATGTAATATAGAGGGGCAGGAAGAGAACAAAGATGAGATCCGCAATGGCCAGATTGAGGAACCAAAGTGTAGAAACAGATTTATCCCATTTAAAGCCCATAAACCAGATGACAATGGCATTACCTGGCACTCCCAGCAGAAATGCCACACTGTAAAAGAAAAGGGAAATAATATGGGCAATGCTGAGGGAGGACTGCGGTGACTCATCTTCCTCAGGCAGGTCGTAGAAATAGGAGTAGTTCTCAAAATCTTCAAATGTCATGCTGCAGAGTTGCTTTCTGGGGAGGAAAAGAAATGAAATCGTCAAAGGGGAAATGTTTTACTGTCCTGTAAATAGTAAACTGCAATTCTTTTAAGTTCTTGCTCATTAAAAAAAAAAAGGGTGTCGCATATCTATCAATTTTTACCTCTTTGTTGCTAGCACAAAGCTCATGAAGAATTTTGGTCATGGCATTTCAAGGAATGTTTAAATTAAAACAACACTTGAAATCTTCAGGAACCGTTTTTTCCTTACATTACAGACAACACTGAGTGCAGTGGCACTGACATTTTTAGACCAGATGCAAAATTTTACAGAATGAGAGCAAAAGAATGATTTTGCTATTCTTTTCTGGTCAGGTTTCATACTTTACTGCTCTGTTCCTATGTGAAACAAGTTTTATGGATTATAGCTGTCTAAAATCAGAGGAGCATCAGACATCTATGTAGGCAAAAAAGTTCACTTAAAACACCAGGAAGCCATTTTTTATAAAATTACAGCCACCACCCCCACCTCAAATTATACTTAACAAAATGACAGTGATTTCTCCAGCAACTAAAAGTTCATGGGCTTATTCATCTCTACCATTATCTGTCTTTGTATCAAGGAATGCTGATTTTCAGGCACATTCAATGTATTAGATTTTCTTAACACAGCAAAAGATGTAGAGAAGGAAACATACAGAACATATTTCAGGGATAATGCATACAGCTGTGGTATTCTTCCACCAGTGAGCTGAGAAACAAGTAAAAGATGAAAGAAAATAAAGTTTCCAATGAATACAACAGACACTGTGAAAGCTATGGATGAAAATGTGTGTGTCCTTTTTTATTTATTTATTTTAAAACAGAAATTTCAGAATATTTTCAATTTTCTCTTGTAAAAGCTTCTGGAACTTACAAGTACAACCAACATGATTTTTCACACAGGAATTTTCTTCTGTGGGAGGGAGAGACGGCGGGTGGAGGGAGGGGGAGTGAAATATAAACCTAAATAAAAACTGTGGAAAAAAGGTATTAAGGAGAAAACAGGCAGCAAACAGAGGTTGAACAGAAGGAAAAAACCAAAGGCAGTCAGAAGTTATGTGACAAAGCTGCAGCACCCCACAGGCAGCCACAGTCTGACAAAAGTATCTGCAATGGTCAAAACATTTATTCTGCCAAATTCTGTTATCATTTAAAGCTATATTGTCTGGCTGGACCCAGCTGCACTGAAGGCCTATCCCTGAGAGCAGGATGCAATTAGTCCTTTAGCTGTTCTAGGAATGGTCTTACCGCTACAACTCTGAGTGCCATTCCCATGCCGAACCCAAAATTCAGCCCGTGCTTTTGGAACTCAGCCCTGCATTCCTGTAATTCCATTAATTATGGCACGCTAAGGACGACAGGAGAGGGGTCTCCTGAGCGTGCTGCCTGCAGAACCACATCTGCAAGCTTGTATTCGTGTACATACCTTTCCTCCAAAAAAAGTGGCTCGTTCAGTTTGAAAGAATTACTCACACAAGGGAAGCTACGCATGTGCACACGCATTGGAAGGATTAGATTTCTCATTTGTATGTGGACAGACAAGGAAGGAAAAAAAAAGGTTGTGTAATTTTATATCTCTTGATTAAAAAAATATGTAGTAAGAGTCAATACAGCCTGTTCTGTCAAGAGGTTGTGATAGCATTTGCCCTTCATAGTTTACATCAGGCTGAAGGAATGTTATTTGGTTTGCTGTCCTGATAAAATGATACTTATGGGGCTACATTTATGTAATTACCCCCACATTATGTAATCCACCCTTCTGAGGGTGGATTCTGCATTAAATACCACTACCACCCATCTGAGTAATTTTTTCAAACAGCTCAACAGCTGCTGAGAGAATAGTATAAACATAGAGCAGTACCACTAACATCTGGAACAACACTACATTTGGACAGTTTCAGAGGACAGACAGGTTAATAACTGGATTTTTAAGTGGTTTTGCCTATATAAGGAATTATACCTTCAAATCTGCACAATCTGCAAATTGCATTTATGCAATTAAACAACAACAAAAAAATCCCAACTTTTTAAACTCTTACTGAATAATATTCTGCATTCCAGTCACAAATAAATTTTGCTTTAAAGTTTCTTAAGAGATAGCACAACATAACCACGCTTAGGTTCAAACATTTCCTCACAAACCCTTTTTTTCTTAACAGTGCTAAAACCTCCATAATGACAATAACAAACATTTGCCTATTGCCCAACTATGTTAACTTTTGATTTAGCATTTCAAAGATGATGTATAGCAGGAGAAAGAAAAGATACATAAATAAATGCCAAATATTTACCAAGCCCCCTGTAGTTTAAAACTCCATTGAAAGAGCAAACCATTAGAATGCAATTATTTTTCCAGGCTTGTATTTGTCCTTTTCTCTAACTCTAGTCTTCCAATGCAGTGACTTTTTAGCAGTGGGAGTAAGAAAGCAGCAGGAACATTGCTTACCACTGCTCCCAGTGAATAGATGCTGAAACCAGGCTCTATGCCTGAGGCTCAGCAAAGACTGCCAATTACATTTGCAAAGTCCAGGAACTTTTACCTCTGATACTGACGTGTATGAAGCACTTCTGTAACAGGACTCACAGCGTTAAGCCCTATTCTGAAAAAGATAAGCAGTAGGTGATTGTCAGGGGAGCTATACTGGTTTACATCAATAAGGACACTGATTTTTTTCTGCTAACCATCATTCAGCAGGGATGTTTCTTTGTGATCTTGAAACATGCTATCTCAAATAAACTTTCAGAGTCAGAACTGTCTTGTAGTTCAAGTCTAGGTCTTGAAAGTGAAGAAATCTAATTGTATTTCTCATTCTGTCACTGATTTCCTGTATGATCTTTGACAAATGACCTTATTTCCAAGCTGGAAAAAATTCTCATGAACCTGTCTGCAAACTGAGGCTCGGTAGAGAAAACAATACTTTTAGACAGAAGTTTCCTCTTGGCTTTCAGGCAAATGTTAGAAAGGGTAAGGGAGGTTTGGTGCAGTTCACTGGCTCAGTCCCTGCTAGTCTGGGGAACCAGTGCATGGAAAATACTTTTCAATAAACAGGAAAGTGTGGTTAGAGGCCTGCCAATAAGACTTGGGAGCAGCCACAGGGTACAGAACAGTGTTCTATTGCATATGGATTAATATAACCAAGTTTAGACTTCATCCTGTCCTTTTCTAAAATTTTATTTTAAATAGTAAACACTCTGTGTAAAGTGTATGCTCAGCAGTTGTTTGACGAGTCTGTTCCTGTTTGGTGAGGTCATAAGCAGCTTTGAAAACTGAGCCTCCTTGATTCAGTTCTTAATTATGAAAACAGTTGACCAGGAGGTTTCATTTCCTGTACCCTTCTGTAAAACAAGTTAATTACTAAACAACTTCATAGGAAAATCACAGTGCTTCTGTGATATTGGTGCTTCCAGATCCTGGGACAGAAAGCAGAATTACCAAGAAATACAGATAATTAGGAAAAATTTCTAAACAACAAAGCCACAGGACTGCTGGGAAGAGGCTTCACTATGTGTTGCATGAACTGTCTTTCTCTGAATTTCAGCAGGGAATTACAGACTTGCATCTCAGTTGACATATTCATAGTTTTTTACTTAAAATGCCTAGAGTTTGTTTTCTCTGCCACTCTATCATTAAGCTATAATGACAACTTGGACAAGTGATTGAATCTGCTAAAATAGAACAGCTTTTGTCACACTAAGAATGGCCTTACAGTTATGACATGGGACCAGTACTTTGGAATCTATTCATGGCTATGCCACATGCATCCTGTTTGACCAGGGGAAGTCGTTTGACCTCTCCACACCTCAGCCCTGAGGTCAGTGGAACAGCTTTGGAATTAAATTACATTTGGCTTTCAGTCTAAAATAGAAAAAAAAAAACCAACCAAACAAAAAAGTTGCAATTTTCATCCACTTCACTTGATGCAAAGCCTTCCTGGGGGTTCAAAGATCCCTGGGCACTACACTAGTTAGGACCCGACTGAATTTCACTGGCAGTTTATACCACATATTTGGGCTCAGCCCACACAGCCTCTCCGCTCACATTTGGTCCTCATTACTTTTGGATTTTATAGAAAGGTCCAAGGAAAGAGCTTATTCATTGCCTGTGTTGGTTAAAAGTTAACACAAATATTTGAGTGGTAGTCCCCAAACCTATTTGCTCAGTGTGATAAACACTGTTCAGAGCCTCCAGCCAGCTAAATTGGTTTCAGGGGTCACCATAGTGGGTCCTGACTTCCTTGGAAAATTCTGGTTTGCAGAGTTGCCTGTCTCAACAGTTCAGTTCATAGAGGGAATATATTACACAAATTCTTCTTTTAATGCCTTTATGAATAATTGTGAGCACACCACATTCCACAGGTATTATTTACGGCTTAAGGGAAGTTAATTGAGTTAATTCAATTTCTGCCATTTGCAAGCTTCAAATGTGGGAGAACAACTAGTTTCACCAAAAGAAGTCTGCTTGTCATACTGCGTGTCAGCAAGTTTGTCTGGGTATTGAATTCATTTAAGAGCCCTCACAAATTTTTCTGGAAATTTTTGAGGTGACAAATTTTGAATTTATCTCACTTAAAAAATATAAACATGTAATTCACATTGTAGTTTATCTATACATTTCAAAACTCAGAAGGCTAAGCAAATTCATTAGAGATGCACATGTATTTTTGGCAAGCATATTACAAAGACATAAGAAAGATTCCAAAATGCACAAGGAATACCACTGAGATTACAAACTGTCCTGCACTCATATTTCTCCCTCAAAAGAACAAAGCCAAGACAACCACTTGTCTCTACACAGGAACATTCTTACAGCAGTAAGTGCCTGCTTCACCTATACTACAAAACTAAATCATAGCTATGCTGCAGTTTAAGCCTAAAGTTGGCCCTGCAGACAAATCTACCAGGTCACGAGCATTTTAAGGTACTATACACAAAGGCAGAATCAAGGCCTGTATTTTTTCTCTTTCACAGCCATGAATGACTGTCTTTTGACTTATGACTTTTAATGGTCATTAGGCATATGGTAGCCTAATTACTTCATAAGCCATCCTGGATTCAACAATTAGAATGGGTCACAATAGGTGTGACAAGTGACTGGAAACAATTTCAAGCTGCAATATAGATGTATTTGTTCTAGCAGACAAGAAAGTAATGCAAATAGCCATCTTTCTCCATTATGCCTCGCAGTGAAGCAGTGTTGGTAATGTATATGAAATGTACTGGCTAGACGTCTCCTAAAACTTAGGCCAAGACCAATTTTCTTTGAGCAAGGCCAAACATGACCCTGTTAGTCATAACACACCACTTCATCTGTGGTATTCCAGTCATTTGACCAGATAATAATAGCCTGATAACATTTTACACAAAGTGAGTGTAATAGCAAGATCAACAAACCCCCACAGTACAGGCATAGTTAATATGGGTAAAGCTGTGATTTCAGGCCAGCAGTTTTCCCAACACAGAAATGTTAACCAGCAAATGGAAAATCCAACTTTATAGCTAAATAAGGCTGTGGTAATAGGAAAAGTATCTGCAGTAGGTCTGACCTGAATATAACAAATTAACTGCTGCAATTGAGCAGTGTATACCATTTCCACAATCAGGTAACTGATAAGTGTCTGCAACCAGCAACTGCAGATCATGAGAACTGTTTCATTTTCATGCTGATTCCAAGCACTAAGTCTTCTTCTCCCAAAGATGACAAAGAAACCCAGGTGTTCTCAGGATATGCACTGGGGAAGGGGGGGGCACCTAATAACTACATAGTTAGTGCCTGTTCCTGCTCTTATTCCCTTCTGTTGATACAGCTAAAAGAAAAAGTATCTTTTTAATATTCCTTTTGAATTTAAGAAGTTGCTGTAGCCAATGCAAGTCTATCATGTCACGACAGACATAGTACATTAAAGAAAATGACTGGTGATATCTGTGAAACACTTAAAGTAGTCCCATTATTGGAGAAAAAAAATTCTAATGTTCTTACAAGTCGGTAAAAATAGACCTTTAGGTAAACAGTGCCACTTGAGTTTTAAAATATCATCTTATATTGTATGTGTCAGCACTGCCAAAGTATTTACATAACCAGTCATAACCCCTCAGTCTTCGTAACCCTTACTGAGACTAGGTTCAAGGGAGAGGTATCATCAGTCTGGTTTACAGACCAGGATGCTGAGAATGACCTACAGGAAATCTCTGATCAACCAAGTGCTAAACCTGGAGTCCCTGCCTAGTGGTTTAACCACAGTCCCTTCCTCCTTTCTTAAACTTAACACTGCCCCTTCACTTATAATGCAGTGAAGAAACCACTACTTCACCTCTGGGAGACCTTCCCCTTCCTGAAGGGAGGCTCCCCTGTGCCATCCTGCCCATTGTGCTGGAGGGAGACAGCACTTACCTGGGCAGCCCTTACATGTTCGGATCTGTTTCCTCTGCACTGAAGAGCAAATGAACCTGATTTCCGCATCTGCTTGTCACATACACTAATCTGTCTCTGCAGTCCCCGAGCTGTTAAGCACACCTCTCAGAGCCCAGCAGGTACACCAGGTATCACCCTGGTTGTGTCCTCAGTGTGTCAGATAGGCACAGGAATGAAGCATTGCTCCAGGGAGGCATCACGTGTTTTCTATCCCTCCACAAATGCCAGCAGTATTTTCTTTGGCTATAAGCCACCATAATACCTACAAATCTAGAGTAATAGAGATATCTGATTAAAAAATATGTAAGTGCCTCCGTTTCACAGTGACTGGATTGGTGACATAATAAATGCTTGTGTTTCTAACTAATTATGGCTTTTTGCGGTTTTCATGCAAAAATTACTTGGCAATTTTATTTTGCCACTGTCTCATATATTTGTGATGAAAGATGATTTTGACTAGCATTCATGTGCTCATTACTTGATCATGCAACTCTGAGCATGTTTTTCAAATGACTGTACTCGTTGAGCAAACATACACTTTACCACAACTCCCTCCTAAGAGAAAGTAGCAAAGTGAGAGTAGAGAATAAAGGGTGAATGCAGGTATTTCTTTCAGATTATCATCTGTTGTCTCAGCAGACCAATTAAGGGCAATTAAACATAAGTTAGACAACAGCCATTCTAAAGGTACTGCAGAGTAGCAACAGGTCATTACAGAACAATAAAGTAAAATAAAATAAAATAACCCTCTCCAGCAAGATACAAAATATCTATCAAATAACAGGTTAAAAATAGCTTATGCTTTGCTACACTTACAGTCCTTTTAACAAAAAGAGTTAAGAACTTACCCCACAGAAAACTGACACCACAACTCAGTCCTCTAAGACGCCTTCTTATATCCAGTTCTATTTCATGTATTAATTTCCCAGTCACTTATAACAGTATGCTTGGTTAGGTACTGCCCTCTAAATTGAGCTCTGTTCTCCTAGGTTTATTCTACTCCTCATTAATATATATCAGCAGTTTCTTCCAGCAGGAATGTAAGATTTTTGTGATTATATTACCACTGACACCTAATCTTGCATGGCTAAATCAGAACACCCAATTCCAAAATATTGCTAGTACATATTAGCTGGGATGATTTGGATAACATCCTTTATTATGTCCTCACAGTTAATATATGAGGATCACTGTGTACAGTAGATTCAGGGTGTCTAGTTCTGTATCAGTGTTATTCTAATATTCCTACTCATACAAAGCCAACTGTTTTATTTACTTTAAGATTAAGTCTGAAATAAGCACTGCCCATATTCCTGCAAAACCGAAAAAATTCATAATGTTAATGTCAGGAGGACTTGATATTTATCTGTCTCCCTAATATGGCATAGGCAACACTCCCTAGCACTGATAGAAATAGATGACACCCATGATTAAGTTGTTAGATTAGGAGCTTGGAAACACTAGTTTTACAGGCTTCCCATATTACCTTTGCAAATCACTTCTCACTTGACTCTGCCAGATATGGCACAGCACCCTCAGTTAACATTACTCAGGCTTCTTAAATGGGCAATGGCTCTTAACATTTTCAAAACATCTCATTAAAATTATGTGGGGCTGAGCTCATTAAAAGAGGATCACTAGAAAGAAGGAATGGGAGTGTAGAAAGTGATATTACATTGATAGTATAGGACTTAGTACTCACCACTTTCTCTCTCTCATCTAGGGAGCTTCAGAAGGGAATAAAATTTCTGTGCCAGGCTCACACTTGCTAAAAGAAGCAAGTAATTTATGTTGGGAAAGTACCTGAAGGCCCCAGACTGTGAGATCAAAGCCTCACTGGATCTAGGCACTATAAGCACATAAGGAGACAATTCCTGCTTTGTTTATAAATAAACAAAATAAGCAGACACAAGAAGAGTTGAAGAAGAAACAGAAGTACCTTGCCCAAAGCAAAACAGGAGATTTGAAGGTAGAGCTGGAGGCAGAATTCAGACCATGCTGAAAGAACAAAGAGGCAAATATCTTTTGTGGATAGAAGGAAAAGATGCTGGTTCTTCACACTTATGCCTTGTGATTCTTGAAATTCATTCTTCAAGAAGTATCAAAAAGGGACAGGAGAGCCTAGGTAGAGGAAGGGAAGTAGGCAAATACTGCAAACTTTTTGCTAGCTAATGTCCCTGGCAAGACATGAAGACTTCCAGAGTGCTGGCCCTTGCAAGCAAACCTGACTTGTAGCAAAGGGTTGTATTAGCCTTCCTTTGAGCCCAGTAATGGAAAAGTACTTTATCTGCAGCAGGTCTGTTCAGCTCATCCAAAGAATTGTAATGCAGTAAAATGGTGGGCCAGGTGTAAGAGAGCTGCAACAAGCCAGAAAAATTTTCTTTGGAAAAAAGCAGCCAGGAGCTGATACAGGACTTTTTGTTCTGCCTTCAGGTTCTCACTCTCTGGAACATATTGAAGATACAAACAGTACAGAATCAGTTGAGCTCCCCTGGAAGTACTGTATGCTTCTTTTGAGGACACATAACTTCTTTTTGTCTCAGGCACCTCAAGAACACTGTAAAAGTAGTAGCAAGCGTGGTGGAGTTCATCTCTGCATGCTGGCGTCTTCCCTTCTAACACCAGTGTCTCTTGCTCACTGCCCACCCCAGTCACAGCAATCCCTTTCTTCTGGTAACAAGCCACAAGAAGCTGTTCCTTCCAGTGAACTCTCTTTTGCAAAGCCAGCAACAACAGAGCCCTGCACTGTTGTGAAACTGCTAGCTTTATACTGAATGAACACAAATCAAACCATTATCAGAAATAATGAGTGCAAATTAGCCAGACAATCAGCCACCACAGTAAGAGAGACAGCTGAACTGCTGGCACATTCCACAAGACAAAATAAATAAATAAATAAGCAAATAACAAGACCATTCAATAGATTACAATCCCCTGCAGACCTAGCTGCTGCTTAGTGCTTGGAATAGCAGAGTTATTAATACAAAATTAACATCTAATAACAGATCATAAAATTCAAGTGTCTGTTGAGAAACACAAGGAGCAGAAAATTCTTGAAGGCAACTGGTTTTATTAGGAAAGAGATATAAATTTTCCTCTTGAATCAATCTATCAGCAATAAACACAAATCTAAGCATTTCAAAAGCTGCTTGTTAGGTTGTCAGCAGAGAAAGAAATTTTTAAAATTAAATGAAAGAATGTATAATGTATATAATTTGTATAAATTGCATTATTTGCATCAACACTTTTCCTCTGCATCTATCAGTGCAGTAAAAATCTGTATTCAGATCCTGCCTGGGAATCCCTATAGAGCTTTCCTGACTTATGATCCCTTTGTACAAAGGCAATTAAAGAATCCAAACTATAAATTCATTCTTCAGGATCAAATAACTCCCACTGTACCACACTCAAAGAGTGCAATAGAAGTGGACTGTAAATGTCACTCATGGCACATATAAAATTCTTAGGTTTGAAGTAAACTTGGTAGGACCTTTATCCTGTCTGCATGGCATAAGTGGCTGATACTGTTTTAAATTTGGGCAGAAGCTGCAGTGGCATTAAACAAAAGTGAATTGGGTTATCAAAATACTTGCACTTCTTACTTCAGCTGAAGCAGAACAATAATATGGTGCTAGTAGAAGTAAGCTATCATAAACCAGTTAATCCTGAAATTAGTTTCTACAAACCTGCTCTGACAAATTCCTTTACCCTGACATACCCTTACTCACTCTCTTCTCCTTAGCTGTGAATTAATAAACATTTAAAATTATTCAGTAATACAATTTTATTCAGCTTGAAAGAAAATGTGTTTTAAATCCCAGACAATGTATACATGTTCTGTAAGTCTAGAAAAACAGGTCTCGGATATTGTTTGGCTTTGCAAGATCACATTTAAAAAGGCGACAGGTGACAGTGACACTGTTCTCACTAAGTCTGAATAGGAGGGGGAATCTAGCCCTGTCTCACCATGTGGTAGCGTACAAGGCTTCAATTCTTCTTGTCACTTCCAGGAAACATGTTCAAATACACTTAATGAATGCTAGATCCATGTCCTACCTTATTCCACAATGGTTAGGAAAACACACCTCCCAGCTGAGATCATAGAAACCGTATTTAATTCTGCAGGACTGTAATTCTTCTGCAGAATTATTTTGTTAATCTGCTACTTAAGCTGAAAATATTTTTAGTTTCTACAATCTGTGCTGATCAGAGCTGATTTACTTTTTTCCAATATTGGAAATTGCTATAGCTATAGGAGATGCACTATCCCTAAGCAAATTAAAAACCTAAAAATCAACACACTAGGAGAGATGGGTTTGGGGGGAGAGATATTTAAGTCAAGGTCACTTACCATTCTCTGACAGGATAAAACTCCTTGAAGTGTGTATAAACATATTCAGAAAGTCATTACAAATTAAATTCACGCATACTTTCATATATTTTCTTGCTGCTGGGGTGATTCAAAATAAATATCTTTGATATAAATATCACAGTCTTCCTTCCAAGAAGCTCTTTTAGCCAGTATATGCTACACCACCTTACAGTGTTTGCCTGTTGTAGTCTTGTTGTAGCCTTGTTGTAGCTGTAGAGACACATTACTTAGAAGGGAGGGAGAAAAAGATTTTAAATATAAGAGAGATTGACCTACCTTGCTTAGTTCTCTGAAACAAAAGGCACTGTAAATCAGGGATGTGAGCTCTGTAGCACAAGGAAGAGTGAAATGATCTGCAGAGTTCAGAGTGACTTCAGTGTGCTTCCAGCTGCTTCACTTGGCTACTGCCTTCCTTCTAATAAAGCTGCAGAATGATATAACGCCGTGTTTGTTTTCAGCTGAGGAAGTTGTTTCCAACTTCCCTTGGTTTTCTAGACCCATTTTTGAAATATTGCCATTCTGTATAATCCCAGCATTTCACCAAAAATAAATGTTAGACATGCGAATGAATCATTTTGGTCAGTGTCCAAGCAAGCAACAGATGTGGTGGCTGATGAATGGAAAGAGACCTTACAGTTGTGGGCTGCTTTTTGTTATGCAGAGAAGAAGCTGAACAGTATTTCTTTGTAAGCACTTTGGTTTATAGAAAATAACATTGAATGAGCTGAAAGATGCTTAAAAAGTCACAGTGAAAGCATCATTTTGTAACTGTATGGCATAATACATTAATTTTCTATTTAGGATTAGCAGATTAATCTCTTTTGGGGTGCAAGAGAGAAGTGAGCTCCTCAAAACTCTAATTAATGACTCTTTGTCAGACAGTGTAACACTGGTCAGAAATGTGGATTTTAGGAGACTAGGCTTGATTCCCAGTTCTGTAAAGAGCCTGTTGAAATTTTGTGGGCAGGCCTCATGATCTCCGTGGCGTTCAGTTTCTGAGTCAGTAAAATGGGAATATTATTCCACTAGTATCTACTTACCACAACTTCACCTGACTCTGATGGTATCGCACTCATTATACCTTTTTAAATCAGCTGAGCATTTGCCAGTCTCCCCTGACCAAAAATCAACTCTTCTTCTAGTGAGAGCAATAATCTAACAGTGGAACTCCTCAGTCACTAATGCAAAATATGTAACATGTTCAACACTGATTGAATCTAGTCAGTGCCAAATTTTCCAGATATTGAATCTATGGATTCCAGTGAAAATTAGAAAGAAAAAAACCCCAACAAACCAACCAACCACAACAAAATTTTACAAAAGATTGAAGTGCTTAGTGAGATCAGCTACATTGGGATTTCAGCATCTCCTTAGCAAGGCTATCAGTTTTTAAGCACCTCTCTTATGGTTCACAGGTCAGGGATTCTCTTAACACTAAACAAAAACTCCTTCTAGCAAAACTAACCTGCTTTGTTTTTCCCCCATGACAAGTCTTCCTGTTCTGCCAATATAACTTTAAACACTGATAGCTTGTACGTGAGTGGGAAAACCTCTAATTCTATGAAAGGATGGAAACTATGTTAAGGTGAGAAAAGGACAGGAAGACATGATTCCTGTGAATATATGACCCAGAAGATGAATGGAGAGGGTTGACTGAGGAAAGCACATGGAAAGAGTCAAGGACCTCGCTTGTTTATTTCTTGCATTTTAGAGATTTCCTGTTTTCTCTAGGTAACTGATAGGTTAACCTTCACTGATAAAAGCTCTTTTAGTAGTAGTTCTCTTCTTTTGTAAGTATTGGGATAGGGTAAATATAGGCACCAGCTAACAGCTGGTTTGCCAAGATTTTTTAGCTTGTAATGGCACAAGTCTGTGTGTCTCTAGGTATTTTGCCAAATCCAGTTATTGTAAGGCAGTTAATTCAAGGGTTTGCTCAGTACTATTTCAGTAGGACAAAAGAGGAAATTACCGGGTAGATAGCCCTGACACGATACACAAGAAAAGCAAAAAAAACAGCAAGAAAAGTAGAGATACACATTTGCTAAACGGAGTGTTCTGGAGAGTGCAATGGAATGGGGTTTTTTCCCCCCCAAGAATAGTAGATTACTGCATTTAAAATTTTCCCACCTATCTGTCCTACCTACATTTGCTCTTTAATCTGTATTTAATCTGAAAGGATTTTGATCTGCTTGTTTTCTGTTTAGAGCTCAAAAAAAGCATTTTAGTCACCTACAGTTTTGACTAATCATAGTGGAAATCTTAAATCCCTGAAGAATGTAAGCTTAGACCCCAAATCTTTCCTTGTTTTAGTTTGTTCTGTACTCAAACACAGTGAAACTGGAATGGTGGGTCACAAATTACATGGCTTTTTAATACAAACTTTTGTGCAACCCATTAACTATGGATATAATCTATTTTAGTGTGATCTTTTCAGATAATTTTGTGAAAGGTGGAAGAAAATAAGTGGGAAAAAAAAGTACCTTGTTTGCTTTCATGTCTTTCATGTTTTCTCCTTTTTCTATTTGGATGTTGCATTTTATTCTGCCATTTCATTTGTGCTTTTTCAACGGGGTAAGTTATCAAAGTCTTGAAGTTTTGAGTCTATATTAAGTATGGCAACATGCCAGAGCAGCACTGAAGAGGGACAAGCGTTCATGAACATACAGTGCACTGGAACTTGCAAAGTAGAGAAATACTACTTTATACCTGATGAAAGAAGAACAAAGGGGAGTATTAACATACAGATAATAGATACTGGGTCGTCCAGCAGTGAATAAACTGGGTCTACTGAAAAGCAACCTAGTTTTAAAAGTGCTTCTGATTCTTTGGGGGCTTTTTAACCCTATACAACAAAACAAAAGCAGAGGATGCATGGAAAAAAAAGTACGGGGGGGGGGCGGGGCAGGGGTGTGGAAATATTCTACCAGTATTAACCAAAACACAAAATAATTTTAAAAAAAAGTAGATTTAATTTACCTGGAGTACCAACAATGCCTGATAATTCCCATAATTATTCCCCTTGCTGGGATCACTGGACCTTATCAAGTTGCCTATTAGTATGTGCAGATAATCTCAGCGCTAAGGAACACCCCAGACTAAATTCAATGTTCACTAATTCAATTACCAACCATCAGTTTCCAAATCAGGTCAAACAATTGGCTTTTAGTTTACAGGGTTGATTTAAGCTGAACAACACAAGAAAGTAACTACTTACTGCAGTTTACAGTTTGGTCCTTTTTTTAGAAAAGTAATTCTTCACTGTTCCTTTGTCCTCACTGTTTGAATACCTCATGGATTAAAATCCACTCTGGAGTTTAACTACCTGACAATCAGGAAAAGGGTCATTTCCTCCTTTCCTGTGAAACTAATAGCTATTCATGCCTATCCTTTCAGTACAGCTGTAATGTTTACTTGTGGCTTAACTGCCCACTGTATACCACAGTCAGCAACTATGACAAAATTCTCCAGCGACACATTTATTTAAACAAACCACCAGATGAGGGGGGGTTGGCTCATCTAGACAAGTCCACATCCTCTTTCTTGCTGATATTAGAGATCTGAAAGATTTTAATGTATAACATGCGGAAGAAATTCAGCAATTCTACAGATGGCAAAATCCTTCATCTATTACATCTTTAGGTCAAAACACAAACACATAAATGAGTTGCTATATATGTATATATGAATGTATATACATACCAGTTCAAGTAGCATCACTTAATGTAACTCCTGCAAACAGTCAGCAGGTTGTTGCATTCTAAGAAATAATATTAGAGAATCATTGAGTACACTATATATTTATCATATAATGTATATTTTATTATAAACAATGACACATGGAAAAAATACTATTAGAAACAGACTTTCTCCCCCATAGATTTTGCCTTTATACTTGCACCTTTTCTCCTTTTCTACTAATAAGTAGGAATTATTTTCTACCTAACTTTCAGACCACAACTATTCAAATTCTATATTCATGTAACAATAAAACAAGAGACTATACCTGTCACTCAAATAACAATTGAAATCCATGGAATTCTCAGAGGGTGTCTTGACAACAAAACTTCAGATATGTCATTGAGCGCTAAAGATTATAGTAATTGAATGGCTAAACAGCCAACTTGACAAGAGTATTTTTCCATTTTAGTCAAAGTGCTGTCTCCTCCCATATGAAGGAATGTCAGTGTTTGGAAAAATAATTTCAGGGAGATTTACAGAGATAAGAGAAGCAAAAAAAAAAACCTAGGCAAACTATAGCTGTTTCACAAAATATTTTCATGGTTTTAGTACGGGTATAGAGATTAACCAATTTGCCCTTTTTCACCTCACATAAATTACCAGGAACTCCACAGTCACCTAGGTAGGTCTGAGGAGAGAAGCCAGAATTTGTCATGCATTTTACATTGAGTCAAGTGTCTCAAAATCTGCCCAAAGCCTAAGCAGTCTAGGTTCAAAGAAACCCAAAGCACAGAGATGGACCTGAGCCACACCTCTCCAGGATTTCAGCTGCCTCCATCCACTCAGGATCCAAGTCACCTGCATAATTGCCTACGCCTATGCCTATTCTTATGACCAACAGAGGTCTTATTTTCCATTTAAGGTGTAAAGTGTGGAGATTCAGTTATCCACCTTCTATGCAACAGGTGTTTGCATTAAAGCCCCAAATTCACAGTTCAAATAGGATTATATTATGGTAACATACAATGGACAAAACTTGGTGACCCAAGAATGTTTAAGTTTCTTGGTTTGCATTCATCTATTAACAATTCTGAGCTAAGTTGTTGAACACTGTTATGATGAATAACAATGCATAAAAGGAGTAGATCTGCATAGAGGAGATAATTACAAGTTCCAGTCCCCCACTATTCTGCAGCTAGATTATTGCTCTTGGCTACTGTGCTCACGGAGACACAGCTGGTCATAAACAAAATCAAAACGCAAACGGGGAAGCTGAAGAGGAGTTCTAAATCTCTGCAAAAAACACAGGGCAAAACAGAGGGTCAATACAAAGTTTGGGACAGCTCCCTGAAAATATATGGTAATAGACAGGGTGCCTGTACGGGACTTACATGTGATCAAGCAAGGTTGTTGCTTTGCAGCATTACTACTCAAAATCTTAACAAAGAGAAACACCCATGCATGTGTGGAATCATGGAATCTGCTGGTTACTCTATACCATACTGACCAGGCATTGACATCCCTTAGGATTTATGGACATGGTTTAAATTGGACAGTAGCTCCTTGCAATGAAGAATGGTTCCTGAACACCAGTGCAAAGCTGGTGCAGATCAACTATAAATCAAACTTGATCACCTATGGATGTTCTGAGCATCTTCTGGGAAGTTCTGGGTTCGGTGGTTTCAGCATATATTAATTTGTATTTTTAAAGTTGCTTTTTATAGTCAGCTACATCTGTCAGATTACTTTTCTACTTAGTGGATGCAAACATGTTTTGTGAAAGGTGCCAGGTGACCTAGACTACACAGGGATTTAAATAATTTATCCATAGAAATGCACATGAGACAGGGAGAGCCAATGCAAGTTTCTGCATACTGCTCTGCATTTGCCCTCTCCTGCGATCACTTTCAGGGGAGAGAACAGAGTTTTGCTTCTAAACCCTACCCAGCCCTCAGTCTCTAATGAGATGGGAGCTGATAAATGTCCATAAACCTGCTGCTTGTGATAGGGGCAAAGCAAATTATTAGAAGTTCTGAGAAATGCTTTGCTAGTTAAGGGCTCAGTGCATAAGTCAACATTAACTCCTCCACTGCCTTCAAAGAAAGCAAAACTAGCACCATCTCTAATAAATGGTGGGCTTCGAGGACGAGGCATGGCATATCAGTCTAAGAAAAGAAACAGATAACTCCTCTAATATGTATTTGTCTATTCTAGTTCTAATCCTTTAGCTCTATCAAGACATACAAAGGTTAATTTTAAATCCTTCTTATTTTGCAATTTATTTTTTTAAGAGGACCCTGTGACCCAAATTCAGCACTTAGCAGGAAGTTCAATGCAGAATTTACATGAATGTAGAGATTAGAAACTAGCATTTCATATAACAGATATTTAAGCATCCCTTCTTTCAAGAGAAGCGAGGGGAGCTTGTGTACAAGGGAACAGCTACTTCTTCATTTCAGGAGGAGAAACTAGGCAAAAGGCAATTACACTAATTGTATGTAGCTCGGGTGCAAACCAGAAACTGAACTCAGATTCCTTCAGTATTAGGAACGCAGACAATCTAACAACATAGAATAAACCACTGGTTTACTGATGGACCAGAAAAAGAGAGAGGCTAAACTCTAATCCAAAGTAATAGTATGTAAAATGCTGAAGAAACACAAATCAAATGAAAGGTTCTTTGTTTAAAAGTTCTTTGTCTCTCTTTTCAAATTTTTCATTAAAAACTCTCTCTTTTCAAGCTATGAGAGAAAGAGGCTTCTTTCAAATGCTGATGTTTTTGCTTATCAGCATTCCTAGCCTAAAATTAAGTTTTGTCTTTGGGGAAAAAGACCCACAGAACTTCTCTTGCTTAACTTTCTGGTTTTTTCCTGAATAGGATAAAGAAATCTTTCTTTAAATTATTCCCAGAGTAAAGCAAAGCAGAGAGTTTACTTGCTCTCAGATGTAAGAAAATACCTTATGTGGTTTATTGTGGGAACATTAAAAAAATTTAGCATGATTTAGAACAGCCAGTGCAGAGGAAAATAACACTTACTCAACTGCATTGGGAATACATAATGACCCCACCTTAAATTGACTGCAGAACATGCAGTGACTCAACATAATAGTATATATATTTAGAACTCCCCAACTCCTATAAATTACACTACAGACAAGGAAGCTGCAGAAGTATTATATATTCAGGATCATCTTAAATTCACCTCCATCTATTTAAAATCAGAAAAGCTCCATGGAAATAGATGGATATAAAAATATAATTTAGGAAGTTCGGAGGGGTCAAAGCAGGTTCACAACTTCTGGGAACTCAAAAATTCTTGAAAAACAGAATAAAAAAACCCCCAAGAAGCTTTGAGAAAATTATCTCTTTGTATCAGAAAGACATTATTCCCTGCTTTAGTAATAGAAATTAATATTTACTTATGCAAAAAAGCCTTGGAGTTCCTACTATGATAGAATGTGAAGTAGGCTGGAAGAGAGTATTAGTCATCTACTATACTTACTTAAAATATTTCAATACCCTCACATTAGCATCTGATTGAAAAATCCACATTCATTTTGTACCTTATCTATAATAATGAAAAGAAGGATGGTTGAAAACACACTAATGAAAACATTGTGCCATGCATATGAGACTAATTGTGTTCTGATTATAAGTGGATTTCAGCCATATTATCTTACTGTGGTTGATACAAGAACCTCTTGGTCTTTCAGTTCCCTTAAGAGCTGAAGGCTCTCAGGTTGCAGAGTTCCCTTCAGCATGGAAAAAATGGAGTAATTTTACAACTTTCCACTCTATCTTCCAGCACGAACATGTCAGAAATTATTGTATATTTGCAAGTAATGTGGTAATGAACAATTCTACTTGAATTATTTGCAATTCTCAATCTGACTATATCAATCAGGCAATTTAAAAATCAGTGTTTTGAAAAGAAGTATGAAACAATGGCCAAATAGAATAGAGAAATTCTAAGGAACTGTTATTTTTGAAGCAATAAAAAACTCCATGCGCAACATGAAGGTCAAAGAATATCCTGCAATTCATGAGCAGTCAAATACAGGCTACTCCAAACCACCTTTCTGACCTCTCTTTGTGTCACTTTCCTAAAAAAAACAGGCAGTTATTTCAGAGAGATGAACTGACTGAACAATCATTAACTGAAAATAGAAATTACTGTGAATGTAAACAGTAAACTATTCAGTATTTTATGATGAAAGATGTAGTCTCTGAAAGCAGAATGTTCTTCAGCATTCACACTTCTCAACAGCTGATTTAATTTCTTTGCGTTTTATTTTGGAACAGAAAGTCCTAAAAACATGTTGATTTAAGCTAATGGAGACATTCAAAACAATTGCAGCAATGCTAGGGTATGAATTTGAAATGTAGTGTAACATCATTAGTTGCCCATAATGCAGAAACTTTCTGAAAAGACTGGATTTGGATAAATTTTGTAGCCATACCATTTAAAGTAACACATTTAGAGCTGTCTCATCAGCTGGTCATTCTGGATGACCTCCCAGCAAATTAACAGCAACAGCAGTTCTAACAGCAATTAATAAAACACTCTGAATAATAAACAACGTTGGGAGCAGTGTATCTCAGAATTTTGCTCAGCACTATTATAATAAAAATCTCTATATTCTTCAAAGTACATGTATATGGAAATACAATATGGAGAGGAATTTTAGTGAAAAAAAAGTGTAAACCCTATAAACTCTTACAACATAGGCATGTGGAAACAGCAGCATGGTCTTCAAAGAAGAGTAAAAAATGGACCAGGAGAGGATTTTCTTCTAATAAGATACTGCAAAAAGAGTCAAACTGTGAAGTACTTCAAGTAACCTTTTCAAAATGTAAGACCTGATTGCAAGAAAGTAAAATAGTATTCTTAGGAGAAAATTCTTGTTCCATGCATTTCAAAAGTGCTTCTTAAAACTCTAAAAGATATTTGAAACTTCTTTCTTGGTCACTATTCAACCATGTTTCAATTATAACACAACTTTGTCATTTATTGAGTGATTAAGCAATTAAAATGAAAATTTCAGGTGCCAACTTTTAATCCTAAGAAGGTAATTCTGGCAAGAGAATGAAAAATAGAAAGAACAACTTTTAGAGTATCCTTTAACTTTGGGGGCTAAGTTAATATCCTGCATACTGAGGAAGTTTTTATTATTATCTCAGGTAAAGCTCTTATTATAAAATTTAAAAAACCTTGAGTACAAAATGAAAAAACAAAGTTCAGTTTTAAATAATGAGAATGTGAGCAGAATGGCCATAATAAGATTGTTTTCTTGTAAGATAAGTCTCTCTTTAAAGAATTGTTTTTCTTTTTGGTTTGGATTTTATTCCGGTGCCACACCAAAGTAGATAAAAGACGATTATTATTTTTAAAAAGCATACAGTTAACATTTAAAAATGAGAAAAATGCTTTTAATACAGGCAAATCAATATATAATAGCAATCTGTCAAACCCAGCAAACAGTTTGAGTAAAGCAGAGCAAAGAAAACAAGAAGTTGTTTTGAAAAGAGATTATCCTCGCCTTTTACATAGACAAGGAATTATTTTCTTTTACTTTGGAAATCCTTATTAAATATCACAGAATTTATACTAAAGAGGTGAATTAAAATACCACAGAGAATCAGATAATTGCTCCATTAGTCTGGTATCTGATACTGGGCAGTGGCCAGCATCAGATTTTTCAGAGCAAGACAACAATTACTTCATAGTAATTTGAGGTTTTAAGATAGTACCAGGCATTATGGAACATTCATTCCACTATAAAGTTGAAAAGACCCTACTTCCCCAAGGTTACTCAGAATGCGAAGTTCTCTAAAGTCTACGCATGTACTCAGACTGCCTTGAAAGCTGCAGTGCTTGTTAGAATCCAGGCTAGAACTGAAAACCCATCTTTGCGAAACATTTGGCAAAAGCAAATCTCTGCATGGCTCAAACTCCAGACCTCAAATGCTGTCAGTCAACACTTAGCTCAGATCCTCTGAAGAACTTTACCAAAACAACAATATAAGGATAAATTAGGCTTATAACATCAGAATTTTAAAAGTACATATAAAACAAACTAAAAGTCCAGCCAAGAGTTTCCCGCCAGCTAGTTTTACCAACCTTGATTTTCTTTCATCACATTCTCCTTTCCAATCTGAACCCAGCTGTTGGGAGAAATTTGAGAAAAATAGCTGTTGTCTGCATTTGTCAATTTATCTTAATGTTTTAATAGGTACAACTTCAACTTCTATTTGGCTAACAGGAGTGAAAAACATAATAAATCAAAGTAAAAGTAGAAAGCAAAGCAGTGAAATGTGTATGGGGCAGTTTATAGAGACTGAATTGAATGAATAAAGATACCAGCAAAGAGAAAAATGTCTGAGGTTTAGACCAGGAAAGAGAAAAATTTTTAAAGGGGAAAGGAAGTTTGTCAGCCTTACTCAGTGTTCATGCACCTATGTGAGGAGTAGTTTCCTGGGTGGGGGGAAAGGAGACTGAGATAAAGGAGTATCTTTGAATCAAGGTCCAAACTCAAGTTCATAAATACAGAAAGAGCTGAAAGTCAAGAAACACGTGGCAACACAAGCCTAGATTCTGCTCACTTTACTGACAGTCCGAGAGATAGAATATTACATTCTATCCTTGCAAAAATATTCAGGAACATTCTGAGAAGTTATATGGCATTATAAGACAGACTGTACAGTGCTTTCTCTTTGCTAAAAAGGACTTCTGTTTTACATGAGCCGTTCTGGAAAAGAAACGTCAGTGCCTTAGCTATGTAACCAAGCTTACTTTGTTTCAACAAGTTAGGAAGGGTTAGCTGAGCCACAGTAACTCACTAAGCCTATTGTAAACCACCATAAAATTAACGTGGGATAACATGCCTATATATGTGTTTGCCATATGTTTAAACAATGCAGCTGTGCTGACACGCAATAATTTGGGCACGTGCCTGAGCCTTCAACCATGTAAATGTTCTCCACAGAAAGTTCCAGTTTTTTCAAGTTGAGTATTATACTAGGCAACAAAATATCACCAGGCAACTTTAGTTCTGTAATAAGTATTTATTTTTCAGCAATAAAGATATAGTTATACCTCTGCACATATCAAAAGAATTCAACAGCAACTAAATTCAGCCCTCTTAAGGAGAAGACTTCTCCTGCTCTTCTGTCATTTGAGATTTGTGTTCAATTCCTTTTCGAGTGTGGGTGGACATTGCTAAGCCATGGTTTCATAATCACACAGCAGCCTTGTTAAATTTTCAATATTAAGGCGCATTCAGGATTGTTTTCCCCTCATTGCACAATCCCAGCCTGTATCTGCACCTGTCTTCACACATCAGGGTGTTGTGTTGACTTTGTGTCTGCCCAGATTGCTCCAAAAATCCTGCTGCTTCAGCATAATGAGAGAAATATGCAATAGCTGGTTTCCCATGGGAGATTAGATAAACATTCAAAAGCCTGCAGCTGAAAATAAGAGAACCTGAGCTAAGGTCACATTCTTAAGCCCACTTACAAGAAAAGCTGATCTAACATTAACTCTGACAAAGTCAGACTGTAACTGGCTGATAAAACCCACCTAAAAAAGACACATCATGAAAAACAAGCTACTTTTAATGGCCAAAAATGGGGGGGAAAAAAGGGTAAACCCTATAGCCTGCTCTCGAGCACGGGTAATAATATGTTTGAAAGGAGAAAAAAAACTATTACAGTTGTTAAAATGAAACTCAGCTAAGAGGTTACTTCCCAACCAGAAACATCCTGGCTGGGGCTGACAAAAAGATGCCGCCCTGCAGCATTTTGGAGCACTTCTCACATGGGCTCCGTGTGAGCTGTGCTGAGATGGGATGGGATGGGATGGGCAGTGATGTGATGGGCTGCGATGGGATGGGATGGGATGCGATGGGATGCGATGTGATAGGCTGCGATGGGCTGCAGCGGGATGTGATGGACTGTGATGGGCTGAGATCGGATGTGATGGGCAGCGACGGGATGAGATGCGGTGGGATGCGATGGAATGGGATGGGCTGCGCTGCGAAGGCCTGCGATGGGATGCGATNGGGCGGGCGGGCTGTGCGCGGCGGTCCCACCAGTGTCCCCCTCAGCGCTCCCCTCAGTGCCCCCCTCGGTGCCGGGTCCCGGCGGGCAGAGCTCCCTCACACAGGCGCCGGTCGCTCCGTGCCGGCCGGCCCTGCGGGATCCCTGTGGGCTCCTTGTGNGATGGGATGGGATGGGATGGGCAGTGATGTGATGGGCTGCGATGGGATGGGATGGGATGCGATGGGATGCGATGTGATAGGCTGCGATGGGCTGCAGCGGGATGTGATGGACTGTGATGGGCTGAGATCGGATGTGATGGGCAGCGACGGGATGAGATGCGGTGGGATGCGATGGAATGGGATGGGCTGCGCTGCGAAGGCCTGCGATGGGATGCGATGGGGTGGAGTGGGATGGGATGGGCTGCGATGAGATGGGCTGGGCTGGGCTGGGCAGCGATGTCTCTGGAGGCGGGTGCCGGAGCCGCGGGCAGGGGCTGCTCCCCCTCCNGGGGTCCCTGTGGGCTCCTTGTGGAGCCTCTCTGGGTTCCTTGTGGGGTCCCTGCGGCCGCGGCCGGGCGGGACACGGGACAGGGGACGGGGCGAGGCAGAGGCGGTTCCCGGGAGGAGGTGCCGCCTCCCTCCCTGCTGGCGCTGGGAACGAAGCCGCTTCGCTCCGGGCAGGGTCTCCCCTGCCAGCCCAGCACTGCCGCTCGCAGGTGGAGGGGCCGCAGAGGTTTGCGTGGAGCGGCTTTGCTCGGCTGTTTACCCTTTTTATTTCACCTGTTGCAGTGCGAGAGTGACACTATCTGGAGAGTTTATCTGATGCCCTTGACATACAAATACTGTCATAACCGCTGGTTTTGGTTGGGTTTGCTGTTGTTTTTAGGGTTTTTGTTTGTTTGTTTTTAATCTGTACATTTCAAGCCATTTGGTCGCCTCTTTATGGGTTTTTCTTGTTAAGTATTGTTGCCTGAGGTTTTTCATTCTTTGGCAGAGTAATAAAGCCAAAATGAAGTACTGATGTTGGAGACAGATGCCAAAGTAACCTGGATAAAAATTTACCAAGTCAAACACTCCTGTATGTAGCCAGTTGATTCTACATTTGTTAAAATGTATTGGATTTTTTGGTGATGAAATGGTTAAGCTAAATCTTGAACAGATATAATTTACTTTTTTAGTCCAACAATTTAAATTATCTGTAGTGGAAAGTATCTTAACTAAGGTAGAATTTTACAGCCTTTGCCTGGACATCTGAAAAATCCTTTGTGGATTTATAGCTATTGTTTCTGTTTTGAAAAAATAAGGATTGCAATTAGGCTGTCCAAATTTTTGCAAATTAAATAACAGATTTACATAACAGAATTCCTTAACATTACAATCTTGTGGTTTGAACTCCACTTCAGATGGTAAACAAGCTGTGTATGGTTTGAGTTCAGACTTATTTCTTTGTCTTGTACAGTAGTGTTGCTATAAACTGATATAAAAAGTATAGATTTCCCTCTATTAGCAGCTTTGTACGAGAGAGGAATACCCCTGAAAGATCTTCCTCTGAATTTTTTCTGAATTTTTACTAAGCAAGAGCTGAGTATTTACAATTTTTTCTAACACAACCCTCCACCAGTGAGAAAATCTGGTCCATTGAATCACCTTGAACTGAGAAGAGATAACAGGACATCCAGACTGGAGTAATTCAGTATAGTTATTTTCATAGTCCTGGCCTGTTTGAAGTTACTTTGCTCCTGACTCAGTTTAAGTGTGCGTTGTACTTGCAGCAGAGTGGGCTCTCAGTTGCACAGCACTGTTGAAATTAGTCCTTGGAGTAAGGAAATAACGAACTGTTTGAGTTATCCTCCAACTGTTGCTCTGCCTGATGTCTCTGAGATGGAACTAGACATTTGTATATCAAGGTGCTTGAATCCCCTGTTGGGGCAGTGGATGGGCACCCATGGTTGTGGTGCCCCTGCTGATTATGGAACTGTGGTCTGACTGCCCTGTCTCTGTTGTAGCCTCCTCTGTGCTTGCTACACTCTTGCCACACTTTTATCTTTATCATAAGATTATATGTATACAGTAAGGCTTAAAAAATCGGTAAGTTGACTTTAAGCACACAGAACCAGTTATTTTGCATAAAGCCTCATTCATGAAAGATAGTCTTCTGTGTTTCTCCTTCACTTTCTTTTGAATCCTGGCTGTGTATAGGACACATAACAGGATGGCTGATCTATTAAGAAAGCTTTTCTCAGTTGCCTGATGAGAAGGCTTATAAGAGCAGCTGGCATTTCTTACTTATTTGTTTTTTTTTAATATTACTACATGAATTGATACACTATGGGGAGGAGAATGAATCTGGCGTTTTGGTTGGGTGGATTGTTTTGGTGAGGTGTTGGGATGTGTGTGTTTTAAGCTGAGCTGCTGTGATACTCCTTCTGACCAAAACTGCTATGACAGCCCAGATATTTTCTAGAGCAGTGCATAGTTTGGAAAAGAATGAAACAAGTTTAAAGAAAACAAATAACAAACCACATATTTATCAAGCCTGATGGTATGTAGCCTCATATCGTAGCAATGTATGAGAACAAAAAATGAGAAGGAAAGGAATGATTGTTGTTAGAACAGATTATAAAAGATAAAAAATAGAAGTGGTTGATTTGAAGCTTCATTATCCCATAATTACACGAATGGTAGGCAAAGAACAGATCTTAGACTTGCTAAGTCCTGAGTTTTGAAGCAAGATATAGTGATGCTGATTTTGCAAGTTATTGTAGCCTTCTGTCTTCCTGTCTGTAGTGCTGATGATAATCATTATATACTCAATGAAGTATTAAATTACAAAATGCTTTGAACACCCATTCTACTGTGATATTATGCACTATCTAACTAGTTCATGTAACATAAGCAAAATAAGACATTGTTTTTCTGAGCAGGTTCTTGAATGGTGTTCAAAATAGATTCTTTTCAGTTTGGTTAATAATGAGGTATTTGTTTTCTGTTATTGTAGCAGTATACTTTATTTCATGAGTGCCAACATCCAAAATGTCATTAATGTTTAATGCGTAGGGGCTATGAGGAAGAAAGAAGGAACAAAGTTATTCCAGAAGGAGCAGTTAACATTTATGTAGGAAAAACTGTCAAAACAACTTTCATATTAAAAAAGAAGGATGTACTGCAGACTTCAAAAAGATTTATCTGTTTTATCGACTGACATGTTTGCAAAGTGGTACAGAAAAATTTACATGCCTTAGGGCATGGAAAACATGCATTATTAACTCTGTTTTAAAAGGCTCTTAAACTTCCTTGTTGCCAGATGGGATGAAAAAAAAAAAGTGTGCTGCACTGCAAATGGCCTCCTGTGTGACATCTATTGTTTGTTAGTCTGGAGTCAGCTTTGGTGGATGAAGAAGGCTGGTGAGTCTAAGGTATGAAGATTTTATGCTTGCATTCCATAACGTAAAGGACTGTGTGACTCTCGGAAGCCCTTTGGGTTTGGACCCTCTAATGCGTGTAACTGCATGTTGCTGCAATCATATTTCAATTAAAAATTGTGAGATTCAAAGTTGATTTGTAGGTTTTTTGAGCAATAAGGATTACTTTTCCATCCTGGATAATTATTTTATGTGGTGTAGGTCTTTTATGGATTTTATTAGTATATATCTCGTCTTAATTGTAAAGCCAACTTAGGAAATTAAGTAATTAACTGAATTTGACGAGGTTATTGCTTAATAGTCTAGCAGAGTCTAGACCGTGTTTGTTAGCATTTGACTTCATTAATTAGGTTAGGAATTAGCCCTTTCTAGCAAAGGTAACATGCACTGTTAGATGTAATATTAATTGTTATTCTTATATTTTAAGGATTTTATTTTACATTACAGATGTTTGAAAGAATCAAACGTTCTGATGAAGCTTCTGCTTCTTCAGCACAGGGTAAGAAATTCAAAGTAGATGTTTTTGTCACAGTTACTTTTTTAAAAAAATTAATAGTTATTGGTAGAAGCATTAGTTCATCTTGTAGTTTCAATTGTGTAATTTGATTTCCTAAATTCCATTACGGGACTTTGATGGAAGGAGTGACTTCTCAGTCTAAAGTGTTTCTGTAGCTGTAATCACCTGTTACAAGCTGTTAAGACGTGCTACCTTTTATTTCAGTGGTCGAGGATGTAGCAATGCAAATGTAGATTGCGTAGTCTTGAACCCAGTCAAATCAATAGAAAAATTCCCACTCATCTAAGCCATGAAAGAGTAGAGTTTATTTTATGAAACTCTTGGATGAACTTTGAGGACAAAAGGATTCTTGAACTTACTAAACTTTTTATTTTCCTTTAAAATAGTAGTTTTGACAAATGCAGTGTAAGAAAAGTAACTAGTTGCAGCTAAACTCTCTCCATATTTTGATATTCTGTTGCTTTTTGTGTTTTGTTTTGTGTATTTGTCGGTTTATTTTTTGGTTTTTGTTTTGTTTTTGCATAGGAATCCAAAGACATGGTGTGGAAGGCTCTCTACGACAGGACAGCAGTAGCAGGTAAGTTAGGTGACGATCTAACTGGCATCTAGCTTACTGCCTACCAAGGTTAAATGGGAAGAATCTGCTTTTCAGCCTTGTCTGTTATCTTGTATAATAGATGACAGTGAGATATGGATTAAGTGTGTGTGATGGAGATCCTCTATATCTTATACCAAACACTATTAAAAATTGTGGGGAAGGCCCATTGTAGTGCCCAAAACTAGTGTGTGAGTGTCAGGTGTCTTTATTTTTTTTTTGTTTGTTTGTTTTTCCGCCCCCAAATACTAACAAATAGAAAAATGAGAAGATGACTCTGTCTTTTCCTGTAGAGGCAGTTGTTTTCAGATTTCAGCCAGCTGCACCTTCAAGCTGTTATCCTTTGTTCTGCATTTAAGAAAAAGTTTCTCTAATGAAAGTTGCTTGGGAATTCCTTAAAATACGTAGTTCTACTTGTCATTGCAGTTCTGAAATAGAAACACTTATCTTGCAAGTTTGTTCCACCTCTGTAGTAAGACAGATATTTAGAATTTCCATGTTAAGGACATACATTAAATAAGCCAACATGTCTTGGTAATATTCCCTGCTTCTTTCAGTTCACACACAAGAAGGCAAGAACACGCTTGGCCTGGAGTATCCACTGCGCAAAATAGACAAGGATACTGCAACTGCTGCCATGTACACTACAGTAATCTGGAACAGGTGAGATGGCCTCTGCACATTCAGCAACAGATAGCAAGGAGTACCGAAAGGCTTTATCAGCTTATAAAATATCAGTCTCTGTGCTGAACAACAAACGCTGAGTGAAAAATAAGCAGTTTGAATTGCAAAATGTATGCACTGAGAAAAAGATACCCTTCTTATCTGTTGTCTGTTAAAAAGATGGCTGCTGCAGTCTTCTTTTCTGAAGCGGCACACTGCTATGCATTGCATCCATTGCATTTGTTTCTGTGTCTTTAATCTTGAGATCTGTATATTGTAAATTATTAGGGTTATAGTAACATGTTAGATATCAAGGCTGAAGATATTTGATCAACTGTTTTCTGTTCTTCAGCTCTGTCAGTCTCCTGTCTTGTAGACTTTTAAAATTGGAAAGTAGAAGCCTATTTAATCTACGCTTATGAAAATTCTCGTTAATTAGAGTGAATTATAGGATGTTTACTTATATGAAGTTTAAGAATGTTTTAGCAGTCGTTTATAGATACATTTAATGTGTTCTAGTTAAGAGACCTGTAAGCAGCTGTGAGATTTGTGACAGCATTTGTATTCGTAATGAGATTTGTCAAAACTGCTAATTTAAGTTCTGACAGAGAAGGATGTTTCAATACATTTTAGTGTTATTTGAGCTTCCCCAAGAATGCTTAAAAATCTGTTAGTCAAGGCTTTAAATGAGAAAAGGCTGAAGACTTTTTATTTAAACAGTTTCATAGCACTGGTATAATGTTTAACCTAGGAAGTAATTTTTAGGAATAGGCCAGTGTGTTTACAGTAGTATTAGACTAATCATCTGTTTTGTCTTTCACCAGCATGTTTTTAGCTCCCAGCACAGACATTTTACCACATACTGTAGGAATCGTATGGGTACCAGTAGCCTAATGGAGCGTTTCCTGCAAGATGTTTTACAGCATCATCCCCACAGATACCATGACAACAGGTATGATACAGATAGGTTTTTTCAAGTATGTGTTGTTAGATTGCACGTATTGCAAATTCCTATTTCTGTTATACTGCTGAGCAGTAAATTTTGCCCACTTGAGGTGAAACTTTTTCAATGAAAACACTTTAGGAAGAAGTGTATTTATATGAACATCATTCCAGTGTATTGGTTTTGTGTTGTCTCTGCACTTTTAAACTTTCTTGCTACTTAGGGATTTGAGGCAACACCACTGATGGCATTTATTTAAATATGAAGACCTGAGAAAAAGACAAAGTATATGGATCAGCAGGTATCATGGCAGACTGTACAGTCTCACATGCATTTACAAATTCTTATAATTTCAGCTTTATGTATTTTATTATAAATATTATAGTTCTATGCTTTATATATGTATTTGGCAGTATAGTTTATGGTATATTTTGAAAGAGTTAATAATATTTTTGTTGTTTGTGGATAATTTCAGGTAAATATTTATATGTCTATTTTATCATTATCCTTGCAGTTCACATGTTCAGTTAGTACTTGAATTACATTAATTGGCCAATTAATGCTCAGATTTTGAAAAGAGTTCTCTTTATTTATCATGTGCATGTGATAAGAGAGTCAGTATGTTAAGTTTCTCTCTGTAGATGAAGGAAAATTAATTAAATCTCATTCTTCATTTGCTATGTTTTGCAAGGCAGACAAAAATCCCAATTTGATTCCAGTACAGTGTATCTTAATATGCAACTCTGACAAACAAGTAGAAGGGTGTTTTGTCTGAAAGTAGTCATATTGATATTATCAGGGGTGTGACAGAATAACCTAATATGCATGTCTATGCCAAATTAGCCCAGGGCATATACACATCACTGCAAATAAATAAATTAATCCTTCTATCTTCAATAAATAAATTCAATCCCACTCTTTTATGAACATCCACAATTTTGTGTCTTGGAAAAAATACAAGGTTGACTTTAAGGCAACATCCAAATGAAAAGAGCCCTCTCTTGAGGTATCACTAATACAAGGTTATTCCTTTGGTGAACGAACTTACTAACTAGGAAAAACAAGCTACCCATGTTCCTCTAAGTTGTTGGAAGAAGGAATGGAATGAGAGAAATTATGTACAAAATCTAGATGAAGTTGGAGGAAGAAGAGGGAAGAGTAATCCCAAATCTAGACAGAGTTTGGAGGAAGAAAAGCAAAGATGGAAAAGAAAGCATGAATAGATTTATGTTGTGGTCCTGCTCTGAAAAAAAAGTCATGATCTTAACTGACATCTGAGGTAAGAATTGGATTCTCTTCTTTCTCACATTATAACACTTGAATTGACACAGCTTCCACTCAGTTCTTTAAACCTGGTTTTACTATGTAGCTGAATTCACACAAGGGATCTTTAGAGTGTTGTTTTAAAAGACTATGGAAATATTTTTAAAACTTGATTTGTTTTGCAGAACCAGTATACCTAGTAGTTATGTGGAAAAAGGAAAATTCATCATAACTTTGCTTTATACTGAATTTCAAAGAATATTGTTGTTCTATGCCTCCCCCAGTTTTAAAAAACCCAACAAAACGAAACCAGACACAGACAAACCACTAAATCATTCCTTCCTCCAAACTCTTGGTGTATAAAAGTTTTTTAGATAAAGAAATAATGCTAAGCATTTTAGAGAGTAAATCTTCACTCTGCTTTTTGGGGGTAATTTGTAGCAAAACTGTCAGAAGTTCCTAGCTGTATAAAACTAGTTCTGTTTCCTCCATCCCAGAGACATTTGCTTATAAGTCATTTTTGGAAGGTGGGTGTAAGCTGTTAACTGAGCTAGAAGCTCAGGAATTTGCTATAGTTTATTTGTATCAAAATCCCTTTAGTCCTATATTGAGTCAGCAATGTCCAGATGCCAGGTGTTTCCTACAAAGATTCAGGAACTCTGAAGTGAGAAAGTTAAAGGATTGTTCCTACTGCCTTTGGCCTTCCCCTTAAATCATTTGTCAGAACTTAGTGGCCAAGAATTCATGCAGCAGTAGGGCATGGCAGTTCAGCTGACAGGCATTGTTTGATCATCTGAGCTATTTGTTTACTTTGCATTCATATATATTAATAGACATAACCCTCTTTTTTAATGTTTCATTATATGAAGTTTCTCTTGCTTAATCAGTTCTGTAACCCTTAGCTGTATGTGCTCAGAGTTATAGAACTAAGGAAATTACTGTACAGTTAAATTTATTCATGATACTTCTGTTCACTGATGTCTGCCATGTATTAAAGTAAGCATCCATTTTGGTCTCACAAGGTCTGGTTATAATTTTCAAATGAAACATAATACTCTCCTCTTCAGTTATATTTACTTATTTTTAAGATTATTTTCTTTGGATTTGCCCAGCTGCTACATATTGAGGCCTTGTGATTTCCTGTATCGCATAATAGAAATAGTCCTAATCTGTCAGTTTTGTTAAATCTGCAAGACACAAACCCTTATATTTGAGACAGGCCTAAAGACAGAACTGCCAGTTACAGAATATATAAAAGTCTGTTGTCACAATGAGGCTGAACAATTGTAACTTGGCTTCTTACAGAAGTGAGTAAGAGGCTGTGGTATGTGTGTGAGAAACAGTAAGCATGGAATTCCTTGGCAACATGTGCAGGGTTCCTGTCAGGCAGCCACGCTTTGTAGGGAAAAGGGCATTTATACTCAATGGAGGTTTTATAGTGTGTCATATTATGTTCTATTTCTCTACAAAAGAATTTTTTCAATTTCTCAATTTTAATTAATGGTAGTATGACCAGTGAAATAAACTCTTTATAAGCTACGACTTCAAGCAAAGTAAATATCTTTACATTTTCTTCTTTTGCTATATTTATAACATTATCATAATCTGTGTTTGGCCATTCTTAATTTATGGTTGCTTGAAGCGGGTAACAGACTAATGCCCAAATTATGTTTAGCTTTGTGGAACATTCCCCCTTTCTTCTCCATTATTTTTAAAAATTCAATATCTCTGCTAACGTAGCTGAGTTGGTAATTTGAATTTGTTCGTTAGAAGTGATGCAGTCTAGGCCATTACTCTTACAAAACCCATACACTGCTATTGTTTGAAAAATCTTAAGTGTATTTGCAATATTTATATAGGCTGGGTTTTTTCCCCTCTCTTTTAGACCAACATACGATGACATACCACTCCCCATCACTCTGGAGGCTCCCAGGATTCCTTGCCTGTCCCCAGAAGAGATGCCAAAAAAGAGGAACAGTGACAAACAAGATATTTCCAGCAAAGACCCAGAGTCCGTTGGTGAAACACACCCTTCTGCTCCATGCCTGACTCGTGAGGGCATAAAGAAAACTTCTGTAACACAAGCAGTTTTTCAGAAACTAGAAAGAGGCCAGGAACACGTTCCAGGAATATCCCAGCAGTCTATCGGCATTTGTAGTGATAAGAAAAGAGTTACTCTGAAAAATGCTCAAGTTGCAAATCATAGCCATGAAGGTCAGTTTACAGCTGCGAGCCCTGTACCTCAGCAATTTTCCATCAGTCCTATAAACCACAGTTCTTTTGTTAATCCTAAAACAGGAAAAAATGCTAGGGATTTGGCAACATCAAATCTGTCTCTGCATAGTGAATGTGGTGAAAGAGCAGTGAAGGTCTTCAAGAGTGACGTGTTTTTGAACCCAAGCTTGAATCCTACTCCAGCACTGGATCACCCAAAACGCCCTTCAGTTTCTCATCAGAATCCTACACGCAGCCACAGCAATTCTTTATTTATTACCTCAGGTCAATCTCTCTCAAAGCGAGATGGTTTACGAACTCAGGATGAAACTTTGGTGTCTGATCTCCATCTCAGGGATACTGGGGGTATCAGCAGCTCCCTAGATCTTGGGACATCCCCACAATTAGCAAGATGCGAAAACATGAAGACTAACAGAGGTGATGAAAGTTCAGTGGATGAAACTATTGAAGATGTAATTTTGAAATATTGCCATGAAACTACATCTGAAGAAATTTATTTAAAAGAAGAGAATAATCCCTGTTTAACTTTTTCATCACTTCTGGACCATACTAATTTAGAAGGCTCTGAAATGAGTTTTGACTGTGATGCACCAATACAGGTAGGAACAGACTTACCCAAGGCAGCTATAAAAGATATAGAATTCCTAAAAGAGGTTCAAGTAAGTTTGCAAGGTAAAGACTATGGGACACAGCTCTCTTCTGTTTTAAAAACTGAGTCAGTAGAAAAAACAGAAGCAGGGAAACAGGATGTTGTAGTTCATACTGAAGAACCAGTTCTTCCAGCTCTGCCTCATGTGCCTCCTTCTTTTGTGGGAAAAACTTGGGCTCAAATAATGTATGAAGATGATATAAAAATAGAAGAACTTGTGCGTGATTTCAGGGAGGGTCGTTTTCACTGCTACTTTGACAGTGAATCGTCAGCCAACTGTACAGGCAAGAGAATGAAGAAAAAAAAGCAGAAGGATGAAAAAAGGATCAATATTATTGAGGGTAATAGAACAGAAATTGCATCAGTTAAAGCATTGCCAGAATTTAATGATGCTTTAAGTGGTGGTTCTGATTTAGATAACCCAGCTGTAGCCTCAAGTACGCTATGCAACCCACAAATTCTTAAAATGCCTAGGAAAAGGACATGGCGCCTGGCTTCAAGATGCCAGGTGGTTAAAGTCAGCCACGGCACCCAGACAAGTCTATTGAACTACCCTGTAGCAAAAAGGAAAATGTCTAGAAGAGAATCTGATCCAGCTGATCAGAAAGCAAGCATCGCGTGGTTGGAGAATGAAAAAACTCCAAACATGAAAACTAGACTTTGTGCCCTTAAACTTCCAGAGTCCTATAGCAAGATTATGAGTCCTGTACAGCCCAAGACCATGGTGTATGTACTCTCGTGCCCAGAGGTAACACAGTGTAAAGGTAAACCTATGGATACTTCAAAATTGAGGAAAAATCGTAACTCCACAGGTAGCAAGGTCTCTGTAAGGTATAAATACAAACAGTGCTCTTTCAAGTATTATGACCCACTGACAAATCGAATTCTGAAAACACCTCCAAAGAGTACAGTTGGAGAACAGGCCAAGAAGCCCTCCCATGTTCGACAGCTTTTCAGAAGTCTCAGCTTTGATGCAAACATGAGGAAACTGGCTGATGCACAGAGGGAAAGCACACCATCAAAGTCACTCAATTGGTCAGACCACTACAGTTCATCTTCAGCATCTTTCCTGACAGATCCAGATAAAGGGAATGATGCAGCCTCAAGTCAAAAGGCAGATGGATCTTCTGTTTCCACAGAACGAACAGATGGTCTCGGATCTAGTCACTCTGAGAACTCTTTTAAACACCTGATCATTTCACCATTGAATTCTGTGGTAGAAGGAGATTGTAGATTAATTCCATTTAATAGATTTACCAAAACTCCTCTGACCTCTATCAGGAGGGAGTGGTTAGAGAGAGAGAATCTAAAGGCAAGATGGAAGAGAAAAGAAGGCACTAATAAGGAACCAGGTTTTTCCAGAAAGGCTGTAGGATCGAAGTCTGTCACACGTACTGTCGGGAGGAGAAGAAACAGAATAACCAGAGGCAAACAAACTTCCAGAACTAAAAAACAGCAAAAAGAGGAAATGAGAAGACAACTTAATCCTTGTGCTCAGAAATCTGCTTTCTCCATCCATAGGTGTCAGACAAGGAAAACTACAGTGGGAAAGCACCCTAAGAAAGAGAAACCTGATGCTAAAAAATTAAAGGCAAGGAGTAAACCAAAAAGGGCCTTTTTGAACTCAACAGTTGTAACAGGGATTCCTGAAAAGAGGCAAAAAGTCACATCAGAATCTTTTCCCAAGAAACCAGAGCAAGCTTCCTCCAAAGTCAGGAACTGGGAAGTAAATGGAGATCGGGGTCATCCTAGCACTGTGAACCGACCCTCTAGAAGAACAACTGCTGTACCATTACTTCGAAACTGTCGTTGTTCCACCAGGTGAGAGCTAGCTACCAAAAGAACTTTTTCCAGCACCTGGAAAAAGGAGGTCATAGACATCGCAGTTGAAATGCTAGAGCTCCAGAAAGTGCAAAGCCAGTCTAATGTGAAACAGATACAACTGTAAACTCAGCTCTTGTTCCTGGAATGTGGGGACATAATGTATTGCACTGTTCTACTGTGTAAAGCTGCAGAAGTTGTAGATTTGGGTTAAAAGCACTTAGAATCCTATTTACTAGACTTCACCCGTACATCAGCAAAATGACCTTGGATAGTATCATATTTGGTTTATGGTATTATCAGTGCATAACAGTGCACTATTATAAGGTAATTTATAAGCTGTGTTAATTAATTGTGCCTATTTTAATTCTTTCACATATTTCTAAAGTGCAAAAAACAACTCAGTTGTTATGCTAGAAATTAAATGAAGATATATCAATTTGGGCTGAATTCTGTGTAAGTATTTGTGTTTGTATATATGTGCACCTTCAACACATAATATATACTTGCCTGTGGAATGGCATTAAAATTAATACAGTATGATACAATTCAGATCGATTCAGTGCTTTCTCAAAATGAAATATAGTTTTACACATTTTTGTATTGACTTTTTTTTCTGAAACCATGTCCAAAGCTGCTGGTTTGGACAAAAAGTCACTGTGGGCTCTCATCAAGCAATAATGGACCATGCTGGTAAGGAAATATGTCTCTTTAGGGGATGGTTCAAATGGTGGTGGCTAAACTGAAATCTCAAATTCCAAAAGAAATATAGGCTTAGGTTTGGGATTTTTTGTTTGTTTTCAATAGCTATTGAGACTGACTGACTGACTGAGGTGAGTTTCACATTCCTTAGTGGGGGGGATGGAAAAGTAATAATGCAAACAAATAGCAGTGGCTTGTTCTAGAATGTCAACCTCTGCTTTTTTGACTTTAATTGGGTGTACTGTTTGTTCGTTTTTTTATGGGCTAGAGTTGAAACTTTATTTCTAAACTTTCAGTAAAATATTTAAATAAACCTAAAGCAGCATTCGTCTAAATGTATTAGGGTTCAAATATTTGTTTAAAATACTCAGTTAAATTAAAACTATATTCCATAGAGATTCGTGCTTGGCCACTGATGCTCCAACCACTATGGTTTTATGGCAAAAAATTCCCCATGGGATTTTGGTTTAGTTTTTTTCTCTTTTTAATAGTAGTTATGATGACAGCTTAGTTTATGTGTTTAGGAGATATAAACCCCAGTCTTGTGGATGTCTCTGTGCTTTAAAACCCAAGATTAATTGTTCACTTGTAGTAAGTTAAGCATGTAATTAAACCTCACCACAACTGGGACTTTGGTTTTTAAATCTTCAGTTTGAAGGTCTTTGTAAATTCTGTAGTGGTACAATATGTTTTTCAGAACACGAGAAAAACATGGAAAAGCTCAGACCCTGCTGTTTCTGCCAGTGAACATAGTATGTATGCATTTTCCTCTCAGAAAAACAAAACCATTCTTGATTCATTTTCTGAAGTGCCAATGGTTACTGATTTGGACTGAGGTAAATATGAACTTGGAAATTATTTATTTTAATGTACAATATCTGAAGGAAATAAAAAAGCTGTCATCATAAACCACATGTTCAAAGAATATTTTGGGGATCTTTTTAATGTATATGCAGATTTCCCAAGATGATTAAAAGATGAGCATGTCTCAGCTGGCAAGTAAGTTCCTTTACAAGTCAAATATGGCCTGCAAGATTTTTATTTGTTTTGTTTTAATTTATTTTATTTTTTAAATAAAAGTTGATTTCTATGGATGAATTTTCCTATGGTTGTCAGTAGACACAGAATCTTAGACTGTATTGCAAGTCACTGGAAAATGAAGGGTTATAATCTAAGTTCTTATAGCCCTCTTAACTAATTGTGCCTGTATAATTTAATATTTTGTCTAATATAAAACTGATGTTTTTAAAGCAAAGTTTTAAAGGAATGGTTTTTATAGAAAGGCTAATTTTTAGATAAAGCAAAAGAAAATTTTTAAATAAAGTTTGTTTTAAAGCAAAGCTTTAACTCTATAGATAAGTCCCATTCTAACATATTTTTATGATACACAAATGTTTTCCTGTCTAATTTTTTCCATCTTGTTTTTCACAGTATTTTATACATCAAGGGAATGAATTGTTTTATGTGTGAATAAGTTTTAATGCACGTTGTACTTTAAGAACACTAGTATCTATTTGTTTAGAGTCAAAATACTGTTCTCCATACTCATTCTTTGTAAGCTTGTCTTACTCCAGTACACTTTCCCTTGAAATCATGAGTAATAAAAGTATTTTGAGGACTATAGAATGACTAATATTTTTAGACTGTAATGTCTTTTTTTGTTTTGTTTTTATTAATAGACCCCCCCTGTCAGAGTGGGGTTTTTAGAATAAAAAGTAGCTATATATTTTCCTTTAAAAAAAAAGAAAAATTTAAAAAAAGTATGAAATGTAACAACTTATTAGAACAAGATTTGGGGTACAAGTCTGGAAACATTTCTGTGGTTGACAGTGTCAAAACGTTTACTGTAGGTTTGGATGTTATTCTATGCCTCACTTCTGAGTGTTCAGAAACCTCTTCTGTGCATGCTCAATGACTACTTGGGAAAAGAGGAGAGATGGTGATATGGGAAGGAAATACAGAAACCGCTTCAGAAAGAGAATGGTTGAAGATAGACACAAAACATAAAATATTGCAGAGATGCTCAGTATCATGTGCAAGAAGGAGAAAAGGGAAGTTTTCTGGGGTTTTGAGGAATAGACAAGCACTTTCCTATTAGATAAATAATACAGATTCTGCTGTCCTTATTGAATAGCACATTGTTTCATTAACAGTGTGGCTGAATCTTCAAAACATGGTTGTGAAGTCTATACAGATGTCAAACTTGAGAGCTGAGAAATTCATGGCAGGGTTAGTTGGTTTGGGGTGAGATTCTTTTGTTTTGATTTTTGGTTGGTTTCTTTGGGGGGGAGGGTTGTTGGTTTTTTTAATTTTTTTAAAATGTTAGTTGACAAAGGTGTTTTGTCAGTATGTTTCCATGTCTTGATATAGAGAAGCAAGAAAAGATAACTGCATTAAGGAGGAATAAACTCATGCTTTTTGAATCTAATTTTAAGGAGTTTCTACACAAAAAGTACTCATTCAACCTTTTAAAACTATCTTTTTCTAAGCAGCTACATTTTTATTATTCAGTGGTATTGTGAACCATGAGTGGGACCCAGTCATACTGTGCCAGGTGCTAACCAGATATAGAATAGCAAGCCCCCATAACTTTAAATGTCTGACACTTGCACCTAGCAGTTCTTCAGTTAATTTTCTGATAGGATTTTTTACTTTCTTTTTTCTTTCTGACAAGTTTGCATCCAATGTTCTTGTAATTGTATTATGAAAGTACTCCTCTCTGAGACTCAGATAAAATGAGGCATTTCTCTTTGTAATTAGACTATAACTTAATTTGGAGTTGTGTTTAAGTGTCACGCAAAATTTGTGCCCAAATGAGATGATGTTTCATGTGCTCTTCATTGGTAATGTATTTTGCAATACTTTGCTTGATGCTGTGATTTTATATCTGCTTCTCTAGCTCTGTTGTCTGTGGACATTTGACACAATGTGAGTTTTTAAGGATACAGTGATATTATAAACTTGTCCAGTGCTGTTGCTGAATGTTGTTTCTTTGTATCTTCTGCTCATTTAATTTCAGACTTACTGTTTCCATTTTTTTTTCTCACTTATTTATTTGGATTTTTTCTTTTTTTGTATTGTAAAGAGCTGAATTACAGGACAGTATATTCTGTTTGAATGTAAATCAGTGACAGGTAACAAGAGGAAGATGATATCCTGATCTGAAGTGTAGAGGGCAGGCTGGGACCTGTGCTCCTGTGCTTGGGCATGTACTTTACTTCACTGAGTAGTGGGAAACAGGAGTGGGATGATGATTCTTGATTTCTTTAGCAGTCTTCCTTTCTTTGTCTCTTAGGGTCACTCTGCCTGAGAACAGAGTAATCTGAACTCGTACTGGAAATAGAAGTGTTTCAACTGTTGGTGTTTTGGTGACAGGAAAAGTAAAACATGTCTCACTCACTAATGCAACTAAAATACCAGAATTTTTACCTTTAATGATTTATCTGCTATGAATTATGGCATTCCTGTTGTTTTTCAGAAAAATTTGTAATACCATAGTTCTGAGCATGCCCAGAAACAAAGGTTTCGTTCCTTGTTTGTCTGCAATCTTGTTTTAATAAAATAAAAACCAAATATATATTTTTGTAGTTGCTTTATTCTTGAAGTGGAATTTAACTTGAAGCTACTTGCTATAATTTGTTGTGGAAAGAACACCATAGAATGGTGTGGAATAAGCTACTACTATGAAGGCAGACTGTTCTAATTTAAACAGCTGTTCACAACTGTATATCTCAACTCAGTGAAGTCTGTTGTTGACTTCAGTGAAGCCAAGATTCATCCTATTCGGTGCCAACTGAAGCCATGACACCCTAGGATGGCATTGAAAAAGCACCAGATACGTATGAAATGTCTAACTTCCATTTTGGCAGCATGAAACCAAGAAGTTCCAACCACATGGCAAACCAGATCCTTGCAGAATTTACTCAGTAACAGGTTTTTTTCAGAATGTATACTTATTAAATGAGGGCAGTGGCTGGAAGTATCATAATGTTAAGCAGCTTTCTACTTTATGCAAAGTGGTTTGGCATCTCTAATCACAGACCAAATTGGTGCATGCAGAACTGTCTTCAAAGCCATGTGGAACAATCCTCTTAAGAATATCTGATAGATAGAATATTAGAATACCTTGAACAGAAGAATACCTTATTCTTAAACTTAGCAGTTATCTGCTGATTTTAACAGTGCCTGTTTAACCCAGTGTGTTCTTTTGCAGGAGCGATGCACACAGGTGTGTCAGTCTGGATCAATAAGTGACTGAAGGGCATAAGCCAGATAGTTTCCTGGGGGTTTAATAAGTCATACAATTTCAGGACATGCTTTGCAGTTTTCAATCCATACTTGAAGATAGGTATGTATTATGTCGTTGGCTGAATGAAGTTACTACTGTGCTATCAAATAATGATTAATTAAAGACATAATTGTTCAGCCATCTAAACTGGGGAGTTTCAAATATGATACTGTGACCAAATTTTAAGTCAGAGGATTGCATCTTTCATGGGAAATATAAGCAATTAACAATATGCTTATAGAGTGTACAATGGAGATCCAGTCCAGATTGGCATATTTGAGAGTTATGATGAAATTAGTGGCATAGTTTTAGTTGGCTTTGGATTCATTGAAGTAATTAGTGTTATTACTTTGTTTCTGGGTTCTGGAAGTCATATTTTCTTGGAATGCAGAAGCATTTTTGATGAAACCTGTGAACGCATTATTGCAGTTTGTCAGCAGTTCTAAACCTAGGCTCACTCTCTCAGTTTTACACCCTTAAGGAAAACTGAAAAAACAGTTCTTCCCAAATATTAGTATTCATAAAAAGGTTTTTAAATATCACACATTCTCAAATATAAATGTACTTTAGTGTATTAAAGTTGGTCAGCTTCTCATATTTGCTGTCATACTGCATTAATGTTGGCATTGGTAAATCTGAAAATGTTGGTTTTAGCTTACTTAGTTATGATTAATATTGTATAAACAAGTTGCAGAATGGAAATATGCCCTTGTGAGCTTATGCAGAGAGCTTAGACACTGCTGGCCTGGAGACTGTGCTGTGAGAATTAACAGTGAAGCTGAAGGCAGAGTCCTTGGCATACACAGTGCACCCCTTGTGGATGCAATGCATGTACATGGCTTGCTTTTTATTACACTGAAGTTTTAAGATGAAGAGGGAAGTAAAAATGAGGCATAAGAATTAAATATATATTTTAGATTGGAGCTAGATCAATGAATATTCAGTTTTTGGTTTGTTTTTTGTTTGTTTTTGGGGGGTAGTTTGTTTGTTTGGGGTTTTTTTGTTTTTTAGTGTTTATCTCAGTTTTGTCTAAACTGTAGTTGTCAAAATCCATCCACTTCCTGTAGTGGTTCAGCTCAGGTTCTATCACTCTTCTGATGTGTTACTTATTTGCTTAATGCATGGATAACACTTCCCTTTACTGCTGCTTATGTTATGCTTTCAGCCACTGCTAAGAGAGGAAAAATTGTTGTAGCAAAGATTAGGCACATGCTTCCTTTTGAAGGCTAAAGAGAAAAGTTGTAAGGCAGTACCTGGCTTCCAGTAGATTTCTGCATACACTGAAAGGAGTTCTGTTAAAATTCAGATCTAATAATGCGAAATCAGTCAGCTGTCCAAATGATGATGGAAACACTCGTCCTTTTAATTTTATTTGTGTTAGGCTCAATCTGCATACAACTCAAAATAAACATATTAAACTTTTTGGTGACAGATATTTTATGGATCTCTGAATGTGTCTAATGCTTTAATTTTCTGATCAGTTCTAGCAAATTGTCATTTCCTGAGTTATTGCCAACCCACTGTAGTTCTGATTGAATCTGGAGTCAGGATAATGTTGGAGTCAAAGTCAGCATATTTTCACCTACCACAATTAGTTACTGTTCATACAGCACTTTCTGTGGATGTAAAGGACTCTTAAGTGTTCAGTGTTACCAAGAATTATCTTCTATTATTTTAGACTTGTGTTCAAGGTATTTTTTAAAATACATTGATACACCTATTTTTTGAGAGTATACATCTGTATTTGTGTCATTGATAAGCACAATATTTTTTTCTTTTTAGGTCTTTTAGAGCTTAAAAGAGAACACTAATGAAATAATATTTTGCATATTTTTATTTCCAATCATACAGAGACTGTTCACTTTTTCCATGCCTAGCATATTTCTATTTTTCCTCCCTCACACTTCTCCATTTTAAAATAAGAATTCATCTGCAATGCAGAGTTCTCCATCTTTATTTTCTCAGAGTAGGGGGTGATGAGTGTCATTTGGCTGTACCATGAATACAGTTTTATGTAATTATGTAGTTATTGCATATGCCTTCATAACTATCTCTGCCTTTTCATGGAAGCTGTAAAGTGGAGCCAAGCATCCCTGTCTGTCCTTAGTGCTTGGGTCTTGTTTTATTGCCTACCCCATCCTTCTCAAGCTTCCTAGTGCAGCCAGTGGGTCAACTTCTCTTTTCCTTTGTTTCATTTAGCTCTACAGTGTGTTGGAAAACAAACATTTTTAATTAATAGAAAAAAATGAGAGTTTTCAACCAGTTTTTTCTGTACGAGACTCATATTCTAGTGCGTATGTGGGGAAACAACAAAAGTCTGGCTTATATTTTGGCAAGTCTTGTGCTCCCACCATTTCCTCTAAGCTGGCAGAACCACAGTTAGGGCCGAGGTTGGCAGGCACCTCTGGTGACCATCTGGTCCAGCCCCGTGCTCACAGCAGGCTCAGCTGGAGCAGGCTGCTCGGGGCCACGTTGCGAGGGACTCTGAGCATCTACAAGCGTGGACATTCCTCTCTGGACAACCTGCGCCAACCCACTCCCTCACACTTAGAAGGGATTTTATCTCTGTGTTTCAAGAGTTTCCTGTATTTCAGCATGTGCCTGGTATCTCTTTTTCCACCATGCTCTGCATCTGTTGGCTGGCTGGCAGCTGGATTGCTGCTCATGCTGTATGTCCCCCAGTGTGCTGGCAGTGGGGATTAGCTGGCACTGAAATCCTTAACCAGCTGTGCCAGGGGAGATTTTTTTAAAAGTGAGGAGCCCAGCTCATAAAGGTGAAGTTGGCTGCAAAAAACGCTTGTGCCAAGGAGGACCTGTGCAGGCTTTGGTTTTCCTGGGGGTTACCTGGTTTCTGTGGCAAAATGAATCCTCTAAACCAAGTTTCTAAGGCTTGATCATTCCTTTTAACCTGGAGGAGTTGGGTTGTTTGGTTTTCTGTTGGTGTTTTCCTTTTCCCCCCACTAGATTTTTGGTTCTCTTCTGAGTATTTTGAGTTCTATGGGTTTGCTGACTGCAAACCTGAAACTTCATGTTAGTGTGCTACAGTTATAAATTTGTTACAACTCTATGCAGTTCTTACGTGTGTTCTTTCAATTGCTTTTTTCATATTTGCTTTTAGCTCTTGTTTGCTGTTGATTGAGACTTTTGTATTGGTTTACATAGAGACCAGTATTTTGTTCTACTTGACTTAGTGTTAATTTGGTTTGATAAATATTTCACAAATATGTTATTGAGGGTAACTTGCCATGGCTTATTTCTTTGGGCTTGTTTACACTGAGTTTCTGATTGTTTTGCTTCTTTCTTTGTATGGTCTTTCTTGCCTGTGTTGGTAAGGAGCTTGTGTTTGGTTTCCCACTGCTGATAATTACATTAAATAGCTTTTGATGAGAAGGGCTGGAGGAACAGAAATTAAAAGAGCTCTCTTTTGCTGACTTGGGCTGCCATTGCTTTCTCCAAAGCAGGCTAGTTGTATTATGCAAAGACCCAGGCTGTATTAAGTAGTATTTTTATATTTTATCACTGCATATATATATATATATATATATGCACTCTGTAAAATATAGATATGTAGATTTAAAGAATTTATAGAACAACTAAAACAGTGACATTGGATTAGCACATTTTGCCATTGCACTCAGTCCCAAATTTGCTAAGAACAAAAACTTGATAAATTTGTATCAGAGAGATGAAGTTACAAACATTCCTGATGTGCAGGCTTGCAGTGTTCATTGCTCTTTTTATGCTCAGATTTATCTTTAAGAGGGGATTTTGTTTTCATTTTCTTTTTGTTTGAATATTTTGGCATGTCTCTGTCATTGGTCTAAGTTCTTCTAGTCCATCTTAGATAGATGAGTGTGTTGTATTTTTTTTTAAAAATATACTTATTTCTCTTATATTTTTAGGGGAAGAAAATTAACATTTGCCAAAAGATAACTTGTAAATCTGAGGTCCAGTGTCATCAATTTGTATGAACCTTATTAAATTTTTCAACTACATCTGAAGAAGTGGGAAGGACATGAGTTTGCAACTCACTCTGAAATTTTATGTGAAATATTTAAGCTGTGGTGGGTTCGAGTTCTTTTTCTCCGTTTTCTATCTTCAGCACTGTTTTAAAGAGCTATTTTTTGCTTTCAGCAAAGTCTTGATAGTCAAAATGCTCAGACTATAAGTGGATTTGAAAGGACTGAGTGGTGAAATTCAAGCACAAGTTGACTGTTTTCAACTTTCATTTTCATGTTTCTAACACTTAGAAGTAAAGAGGAGTATCACTTATATCACACTCAGGTTTATACTGTCAAGGAAGTAAAAATTTTCTTTCTAAATGATGAATTCCAAAGGTATGTGTATACTAAGTTTGGATGCTTCAGTGAGGAGTGGTTGTGGTGGTTTTTATTTTTATTTAAAGTAAATATTTAAACTTAATGCACTTGATGCAAGTGAAGGTCACGTAGCATCTCAGATGTTAAGAGATCATTTTGTAAGCAATGTGTGGAAGGATATTTTCTCTTTTTCAGCCTTTTGGTATTATATCACTTTAAGGCACATAGAATTTTTGTCTTGCAATTGCAAAATGCATATGTCTACTACACTGAAAATTAAAGTTAGAAGTAGTATTAAGGGGCTGGAAACACGCTTCTTGATTAAAAAAAGATAAAATTGCGGCATATAGTATGAAACGTCTTTATGGCATTCCCTGTGTGTTATCAAGGCTCTATCCATTCACATTTGTGCATGTAGTGGGATTATTTGTCAGCTAGAAAGTATCTAAATTAAAGATGGATTTGAAACAAATTATATTCAAGTAACTGAGATTTTTGAAATTTGGATGTGGATCCTAATTTTGCAGTTTGTATACGTGAATTTTTAAATACATTCATGGGAGGGCAATAGGACATGAATCCAGTAAGTTAAAGCCCAGATCATCTAAGAGCTAGCTTCTGTCATCAGCAAGCTTCTGTCAGTCCAAGGGGACCTACTTCTGAGCCACAGCTGAAATCCGTGACATTCTGTGCTGATTCAGAGCCAGAGTGCTGCAGGTAGAGCAGAATATTCATCCGCGTGGTTGGGCTGAAATCAGTTGGTGTCAACACAAAACATTCAGGGTCAGAAACGAGCCTGGATCAGCTCCCAGACAGGATGTGCCATTCTGGGAGGTATCTGCTCCACTATTCATGCCCCAAGAATATTTGTTCATTTTACTTAAATACATGAATTATTTGAGTATACAGTTATCCATAGTGAAAAAGCTTTATAACTACAGCGAGCAGTAGTTTCAACATGAGTCTACCTGCCTAGCCCAGGAAGGTCACGTTAAGAGTTTCTCACCTGCTACTTCCAATTAAGAATCTATTTAGCTTGCTTTTCTTCAGTGGCTTACATGTTGGGTAGTGTAAAATCAAAGACCACTCCCTATCACTCTGCCTCGAGCCAAAATGCTAATTCTTTCCATGTTCTTAACTGGTGTTTTGATAGCATGTGTCACAACACAGGCGACTGCACAGCTAGGCTGCCAGTGTACATTCTCCCAGCTGTGCAGCTGCTGCCTCAGGCAAGCTAACTATAGCTTTGTTTTTGTGAGTGGTATGTCAAAGCCATCTATTTATAAAGCAAATTAGAAAATGCCTTGGAACTGTAATCTTTCTTTCAGGCTTCACTTTCAGCTATCCAAAAGCTTAGTATTCCATATTCATAGATTTGGCTATAAAATGGCTTGAATATTGTATGCAGTTTTGGTCACCACAATATCAGAAAGATATTAGGTTGTCAGAGAGCATCCAAAGGAGGGCCATGAAGATGGGGAAGGGCTTTGAGGGGAAGCTGTGTCAGGAGCAGCTGAGGGCACTTGGTCTGTTCAGCCTAGAGAAGAGGAGGCTGAGGGGAAACCTCGCTGCAGTTACAACTTGTGAAGGGAAGAGGAGGGACAGGCACTGATCTCTGTGGTGACCAGTGACAGACCTGAGTGACTGGCCTGAAGTTGTGTCAGGGGAGGTTGAGATTGGATATTAGAAGAAGGCTCTTCACCCAGAGGGTAGTTGGGCACTGAACAGCCTCCCCAGGGCAGTGGTCATAGCACCAAGCCTGATAGAGTTCAAAATGCATTTTGATGATACTCTCAGGCATGTGGTGGGATTCTTGGGGATGGTCCTGTCCAGGGCTGGGACTTGGACTTGATAATCCTTGTAGGTCCCTTGCAATTCAGCATATTCTGTGATTTCGTGAAAATTTAAACTTGTCTGAGATACATTAAACAAAACAACTCCCCCCATTTAATTATTAAAATTTTTGAATATAGATATCAATCCTAAAACATTTTAAAATATTTTTATACCTTTCTCTATAAGATGAATCATGAGGGATGTGGAGATGCACTAACCAAATAAAGAAGACATTTATTTTTTCCATTTTCCATAATTTCCAATTAGTTGTTTTCCTTGAGAATATTTCTTAAAAATTATCTGGTATTATGCTTGTTTTACAGGCTGGAAAATTGAGGTGAAATGCTTAAGAAAAACATATTAAAACATGTTCACTAGTTTTGACCTTCTTCAGTTTCAAATCAAGATGCATGCTGACTGATGTTAGAGGTTTGAATGGCCTGGATGCTGTATTTGCTAGATATTTATGAGGATCAGGCCCTAAGTAACCTGAAATGAATGTCAGTAAAAATGACATTCAACATAAATGGAGATCCTTTATCATGTGGAGATAAGCAACCTTCCAGAATCCACAAAAGAAAACAAACTCTCCAATTCTTTCTGATTTCCACATCAATAAATTTTATTGCAAGGGCTCAACTTTTCTTACTACTTTGTAGGGGCCTGGGTAAAGCTGTGGAGTTTAGATCTGGTTTATGTAGGCTGAGCTACCTAACCTTCTGTGGGTAATATTTCAGTCTGTAAGTAGCCACCCTTTTCTCAGCGGAGCAATTCTCTAAACATGAGACTAGACATCTTGAGGAGCCAATAGCCAATAGTTACCCATAGGTAGGTGATGTTAGCAGTCTATGCAAATGGTTTTAGAAGAGTTTTCTTTCTTAAATAATAGACCTCTCTCACAAATTAATCTCCTATAACTAAGCATTTTCTTTTAAATATAAACGGCTGTGTGCCACTTTTAGAACACTCGGATTACTTTGTTAAATTATTAACCAGTTTTTATCATCAGTAGGGGAGTTTTTATAGAAAGGAGAACAGGATCTTACTCACTGGTTATTTTTGAAATGTGCCGATGTGAAGCCTTGTACTTGTGACAAGGCTCATAAAGCATAACAGAGCTGTTTGTACAGATTTTAAAGGAATTACAAAAATTAGAGATAGAAAACATTCTTTTTAGGCATAAAACTCCATCCAGGTTTGGTCCTTACAGTGTATTTGATATTCTGCTTAGAAAATCAGTGGATGTTGAGGCTGCTCAGCAGGTCTTGGTAAGTTTTTATCATATTTCAGGGTACAGATAGTAGGCTATGAACATCGAAGCAACAGGAAAGCTGGGATTTAAGTCTTAATTTACTGGTAAGTATTTATTGCCTTGACACAAGTTGACAGTAGGATGTATGTCATCTTTTCTCTCTTCCACTTCTGTTACTTGCATTGGGGGCTGCAAGTAGAGAAGCACTGAGGTCCTGGTTTGTTTGGAGGCCTGACAAGAAGGTGGCCCACCTGTAAGGGTATAGCTAGTGCATTGCTGTCAACTAAATATTTGGAAGTTCTTATTCCCAGGCTCTCCATGATTTACCTGGGGGACACCAAGTACCTGCTATCCAGCAATTCCAAATCCTGGCCCAGTGGAGTGGAGTCAGGCATGGAGGAGCCTCTGTAACGATGTCTACCAGATCCTGAGCAGCTCAGGTCCTGGACAGGAGACACAGGCTCTTCCAGAGCTGTAGCTGCATCCTCTTTGGTAGGCAACTGAAAACAAAACAAATCTATTTTGTTCCAGACTGTAATGAAACATAATGCAAGAATATATCAAAATCTACAAGAAGATTAAATTACCTTTCTGCAGAGTACAACTGTTATATTTTGGTGAAGGATGGTGTAACAAATGAGAGTTGAGAGAACATGGGTGTCTGTTCCTCCAAGGCCCTACACCATTACTTTTTCCAAATAAATGTAGAAGTCTCTGTTTTACATTTCACATGCCTATTCCAATTTTCTTATTCAGCAGGTTAATCACGAAAGCATTTGCTGAATAAGTATGGATGTTATGAAGGTGATTTGTGAAATCTCTGAGAACTTGCGCTACATGGCCATTTTTAACTAACTACTGTCAGTGTGCCCAAAATTGAAACTGAAGATTCAGTAACATCACTCTGTCCAATTATGCTGTGTTGCATTTCAACTTTTCCTTTTTGCACAACGCAAAACCATATTTTATTTTCAATGGAAAATTACTAAATTTCAAAATTGCATATGGATATATGCTTTGTGCTGTTTATATAGCAAAATGCTCTTGTGACATTGGCAAGGCATATTTGGCAGATGGCTGGGGAGAGTCTAATCCTCTCCCTCCTGGCACAAGGAATGCTAATTACTATGTGCCTTGAGCAAAGAGCCTTCTAGATATTCAGCTGCCTTTCCTATTGAGGCAGAAATGTCTGCTGGAGAAGGTAATGGAAAGATTTCTGTAAATTCCTTGAGGACATCTTTACTGTAAAATTAAAAAAAAAAAAGTAAGAAATCTCTACTATCTTCAAATGTCAATTGGAAAAGTAACAGGCCTTGCTGTTCGCCCAGTGCAGATCATACCAAGGACTCATATGGGCAGAGCCTGGGTTTGGCAGGGTAAATAGGAAGAGATTACAACCACTTCCATCAAAACAGAGTCAGTTTTCAGGGGAGGCAGCGAAGTATGTCTCTATCTCCTCCTGATACAGCCACCTAAGACCTGTGAAAGTTGTGGTAGAAGGGTTACCAGATGGGCGTTTGGCACTTCTTACCTCATTATTTGTGGTTCCGTTGAAGTGACAATGAAGCATCACTGCAGAGGAGCTAGAAAGAGACCGGGCAAAAACACCCTCAACGAAACCTGAGACACTCCACCATGAAAGCAACCCAGAGAGCTCCTGTCCTTCCAGGGCTGTTCAAATAGGGAAGGCACCCCCAGGGCTGACCTGAAGTCCTTGTTCACAGCTGCTTCAGTTCCAACAGCGACATGAGAGGAAGCCAAGGAATGGGAAAGACAAAAGCCCTAGCACCTGCTGAGACTTGGCCGTCCTTACCCAATTGCTATGGCTACTGAGCCCTTCTCTGCCCCTGCCCCACCACTCAGCACAGCAGTGAGTATGAAAGGTGACCTGGCTCCAACAGCAAGTCTGCTGTGGGGCTGCTCCTGTCTGATCTGGCTGGCAGCAGGGACCAGGGAAATTCGGAAAGAAGCTGACTAGCATCTTCACTGACAGTGAGATTTCCTCCAAAGAAGAGCCTGGAGATGGCAGCATGCCAGAGCAGGAACTCAGTGCCTGACCCACATACCTACCTGTGAGTGTGTGGTGGGGAGCCTTCTGGGCTGTTGGGAGGGAGCCAGTCACCTGGGGGCTCTTTGTATTTCCAGGAAAAGCCTTCAGATCCAAACCCTGCAGGTCTTGAGTGTGTTGCTTCAGCACTTTCCCGTGTGTATCCTCAGAGTCTTTTACCCAGTAACTTACTCTGCCAAGCTGATTCTCGCCAAACCAAGCCCCACATCTCTGCCCAAGCCTGACCCAGAAGGTGGATGTCACATGGCAGCCTGACATCTGGAGCTCCTCTGTGGCAGTAAACTATCTGGGAGAATCTCCCTGCCCACATGTTGCGTGGCCAGTATTGACCTGGTCTGGCTGGTATGGTGGCATCAGCCAAAAAAAAATCTCAGTGAAGGATATTATTTACCCAATATCTGTGCTATTTAGTTGTTGAAGTTGTTACTACCTGCTGTTTGACATCTTAATACTCTAACATGCCAACTGCTGAAGCTGTCCTGACTCTCTCCACTTGCCACTAGGTCTCATTTCTGTTCACAGCAATACTGAGGTAAGCTCTCGGGTCCATTGCTCCTGACTTGTGTTGCTGCTGCTGGGGGCCCTGCAAGGTCCAGTGCCAGAACTGTGGTGGGAGCAGCTGAGAGGCAAATGGGGCAGTCCAAGCTGCAGTAATAACAGGATGGGAAATATGCTATCTGCACACTTGGATAGCGTTCCCTGGCTGTGTGAGCATGTTATTTCCTTAGTGACCTAGTTTTATGAATAAAAAACTCTTCCCTCTTCATAACTATAGCAACAGAGAATTTTATTAATGTTTGCCACTATAAAGATAAGGTTACTGTGTCTTAGTTTTACTAGGTTGCTTTAAAACCTATAAGATTTTATGGAAGTTAGGAGATGGCTTGTGATCAGCTGTCAGTTCTACGTGCATGCTTCTTCGAGAAATGAGTCTGTAGGGATGACTCAGGCTTGGCAACAAAAGATGTTCCCTCAGTAAAACAGTTGCATCTGAAAATGTAAGACTGTTTTTTCATTGCTCTCTTGGAGAGGGGAGGGGAGAAGATTGCTAGGATGATGATGATGATGAATATTTTAAATTTGAGCTCTCAGTTCAGCTGCATGACATCTCATATCAGCCAGATAACATTTTCTACCCTGCCTGGATAAGCACATTAGTACTTCCAGTACGGATTCTAGTTTTGGCTCTACAACTCATTGCCTTTACACATATGTCTGGCACCAAAATGGGTTCCAGAAACCTGCATTTAAATGTCACTAGAAACCTATTTGTAAGCTTATCTAAGCCTAGATTGAGGACTGTTACCATATGCCCACATCTGTAAGGATTCCTCTTGCACTAGAAATTACTAAATACACTTGAAAACCAGAGTGAGAGGTTTCAAGTGGTGTAGCTCCTAGGAGGTAACACCCGCCTAGGTGTTGAGTTGCAGTGTAGATTAGGAAAGTCGAGCTTAAAACAATTAGGCTCAAGAAAATAGGATCATTCTTTAGCTGTCATTAAACAGGGTGATGAACTGTACTGTTGAGTGGCCAAATTTCCTGAAGCAAAAATAGAATTACGTGGGCTTCTCGTGGTTATTACTTAGCAAAATAATGCAACAGAGATAATATATTTCTGATTACATTGTTTTGTTCTAAGAATATTTAAGTTTTTTTATTACACTCCTTGTCTATGTCCATTCAGCTATTGTTATTTTCCTCTGAAAGTTTGTAGGTGGTATAATGCTGTGAAATACTTTTGTATTGGTTAATCAAATCAATGGACAGCAAAGACAGTTTAGAAGTCGTTTTCTCTTCTATGAGAAAAGTCAATTTATCCATAAGCAGAATGAGGAAAAAGAGCAATTTTGTGCTTAGCAGGATCCCTTTGGTAAATGGAAGTTTCATGGATTATGCAACTGTTGGAGAGCAACATAAATTTTGGGATGGAGCTAAAATAATGTTTAATAAAAAGAGGCAGAAAAACACTGTCCTTTGGGAAAGGCCCTGAAGTGCCTTTGGCCGGCATAGGTCAGATTGTCCTTTGGACTGTGCAGTTAATCTGCTTTGTACCTTTGGGCATGTTCCCCTGCTGTTTAATGCTTCAATCCATCCAGATCTGCAAGTTGAAGCATATTTGTTTATTTATTGAAGAAATTCTTTTGCAATCTAAGCTCCTCATGCAGTATCAGTACATATAGAAAGGAATAAAAATTAAGAATAATTCAAGTTTCTGTGAGTAAATACTTCATTTTGCAAACTTATGATCCAAGTTTTATGTATGCATTGGATATGAGAATAGGGTTTGGTCTGAAATGCAATTTAGTCAGCAGTGAGATTTTTTTTTAATTTATTTTGGTTCTTCTTCAGGCACTAGATTCTTACAATGCTTTTATTATCAGCAAACTGGTCCTTTTCAGCTACAAGTAGGAGCAGCTAATTTTCTGGAGCTGCTTGCAATGAACAAATATTTTCTACTGCAAGTTAATACATTCCTACGGCTTCCTTAATATTGATGCAAAATTCTTTAACTGTCCTATTGTAGATGGTGCAACTAAACCTGAATTGGAGGTATGAGCTGCTTTTGGTGACGTCTCACTTTCAGCAGTAGCTGGCACTTGTGTGCACACAGACAACTATGCCATGCCCCTTTGGCTCATCTGCAGCAAAAAGTAGTTTTGGCATCATTATGCATTGAAGCCTTTGGTTTCTCAAGGCAACAACCTTGAAAAAGGAAGTGACCTCCCTCCTTATTTATGGGGTTTCTGGTGCTCACATATAAAAAACAGGAGGAAGAGATGAGAAACTGAAAAGTGGTTGATATTGGAGCATTTCTTAACCATAAAATACGAGTGGAAGAGAGAAATGCAAATTAATTAATTCCTCATAAGAGCAATTTTGTAAGTAATAGTAGAAAAAGTTGGGTTTGAACTATGGGTTTTGAATAATAAACCTGTTCTTGGCAGAGGGGAGTATAGGAAAACTAGCACTTTTTCAATCATGTATGCAACAAAGATACTCCATGAAGAATAAAATAAGACTGCTTCAATTTCCAAGGATGTCTTAAAAAAACATGCTAGATTTCCATAGTAACAACAAATAATAATGTGTGTTTAAACTTATAGTTAACTAGTGAGATAAGCAATTCCAGAAAATCATGGGGAACATATGCTTACAGAGGAATAATAAGATCTTTGAAGGGTGACTAAGTGTGAGTTCATGTGGGTGAGAGGAAAAATGGAAGCAGCGGGGTAGAAGACATAATTTCACATCCCCCAAGTGTGGGTTCTTGACATGACAATCGACACGGTCAGGCTGTGTGTGGCTCCTGTGGGTGTAAGAGAGGGAGTATCCACTTCCATGGTTGTGAGGACTTGGGGGTTTTTTGTCCTCCAAAGATCTGTGGCTGAGATTTTTGTCCAGAAATTTAACAGGAAGCCTGAGGAGTGCATACTATATTGGGGAAAGACTGTTTGGGTCTTACTTGCATTTGTACAGAGATGATAAAGCAGAAGAAGTAAACCCCTGGAGTAGCTGCCGCATTATGGCACTGGCAGTTGGAATCCAGTAAACTAGTAAAATATTGCCAAGCTGTGATTCTGTGCTTTGGGAGATTGAAAATTTACTCGCACTTCCTTAGGCAGTAACTAACAGCAGAAATAATACAAAACATTCACTAGGATCTATGCATAATTTTGATGCAATGTTACAAAACATCCGTGTTGATGTTACCAGATGCTCTCTTTGACAAGTGAGCCTTGAGAATGACCAAATTTGTGACTGACCTAAGATTTGGAAAACGATAGGTCCAGACCGATTGGTGGGAAGAAGGTGAAAGAGGACTTTGGTTGTTTATAAAACTTATAAGGAAATTACTTTAGAAGGTCCTTGGTGTGGGGATCATAACACACCAATCTGTGATCCATGTCCAACACTGCAAGTTATTTATTTGATAAAAAGTATATTTTATTACTCAAATGGGTTGGGGACACCCAAGGATTTTAGTGCAACAGTCTGATAATATTTTTCACTGATTTTTCTTAAAGGTTCAGGCCATGTCTCTAGAGAAACTATGACTAAATGTTTTAGGCTCTCTGAGGAATCAGTGCCAAAGCCTAGATACAACCTCAAAAAGGAATTTTTCAAGATAGCGTGTTTCATGTCTGATTCATCTCTGTGCCTAATTAGGGAAGGAGCAGGGAAACTGGTCCAAATTTGTCTATGAAGAAAAGATAGGATGCTTAATTGGATAAAACAGTTTCTGGGGGTTTTTTTTATCCACTGTTTCGTAGAGCTGCATTTTATAGAAACACCAGGATTTTCCCCATCTGATGAACATTGCTGCTTCTCAGCATTTTTACCTACCTTTTATAGCAGAGGATGATGGCAGTGATGAGAACAGCATCAGCACAGGTGTCTCTGCTGAATGCAAGACTGTATAGAAAGCAAGACTGTGTACCTGAGCAGCACCTCAGCACCTGCCAATTATTGAAGGAAGAATATCTTTATTTTGGGGTGAACATTAGAAAAGCAACTGTAACACCTTTAAATTCTGCATGTGCATGCCCAGTGAACCATCTTCCAAATAATACTAGCTATAGATAGTAAGCTCCTTTTCCCAGGATAGTTTAGTAGCTCAAACATGCATTGTACTGGCATGGCCATATTCCTTCTGCTTCTCAAGCTAATGCAGCCTTTACTCTTTGGGATTTCTCTGTGCTGAGAGATGTTTTCAACTTCAGTCTCATGAAATTTTCACCTGTCACTTGGACTTAGATGCTGTAAGCAGCAAGAGCCTGGTCATTTCTACCAGCAGGGGGAATGAGCTATCAGTGTTAACGTTGGCACAAGAACAAATGAGTTTTGGTTCAGAATCAATAAATTTAGGCTGGAAAGTAGGAGGATTTTCTGAGTGATTCTAACCACGAGCTTATGAAACAGCCTTCAAGTGGCAGTAGAAGGGCAAAAACCCCAATTAGTTTTCAGTACAATGTGTGGACTGAACTATACAATGGAATAGCCAGTGGTAGCTGGCGGCAGGCTGGGCTTGATGACTCCAGAGATCCCTTGCAGTCCTCTTCTCCCCTGTGCAAGTGTGTCAGGGAATGAGTGATGGTATCTTCCCTCCCCTTTCCAAAACTGCAGTGGAATAGCTGCAATCTAGCTTTTTAAAAACCTACCACTTGGAAATGTTTGATCAGCTGTGGCAAGTCCTTGGAATATGAACGCTGTGTATTTATTCAGAAGGATATAAAAATCAAAGTACATATTTAAATAAGATTTCCCTTGCTACCCTATCTTACTTTCTTGACACTGTTTTAACATTTTACCTCACAGAAGTGAAACAAGCTAGCAAGGAGCAGGCTGCTGTCACACCACGGTTAGAAGTGCTTGCTTATCAGAAGAGCCACGTTTTTTTTCCCTGCTGGTGGCATATGTTTTACTTGCTAAGTATATCCATATCAGAACACTGACAAATGTCTTCTAGGTAGCCTCACTGACCATCATGTTGCTGCTGCTGGTGCTCTCTCTCTCATTAAAAATTTGGACAATATGGTGAATAATTGGAGTTTTTAGTATCATAATATTTCCATTGATGGCATACACCGACACTGCAGTATCTTGTATACAGTTACATGCAGTTGTTTAAACACTGCTGAGGAATCCTTCTAAATAGCTTGTAAAATCATTTGGCTATGAATGCTTAGTAAATTATACAAGAGGACACAGTGAATTAATTCTGAAATTAGTCTGTCATGGTTTGTTCAAAATATTTTTCCTGCAATCAGAATTAAATGATTGATGCCAAGTTTCACCTGGATACAATTTGAACAGCAATTAGTAAACCCTCTGACCCATTTGCTATTAGCAGCACAGCTGTGTTCCCTTTCCCACTGAACACTGGTAAGATATATTCTTTTATCATCTACTTTCTTTACTTGACCTTAACATTATTTCACAGTGTTGAGGGGAGAGGGCTGGCAAGTGTATCCTAATTACTGTGTATGCTCTACCCTGAAGTGCTGAAACATAGTACCTGCAAAAGAGTTCATTTATGCAGTACCTCTGGTGAGCAGTTATTAATGATGATGTGCATGCAGATCTTGGTAAATGAGTGACAATTCTGATGGAAAAGTGGTGGTTTTACTATATTTCATTTTATAGTATTACTGTGTGTAAAGTAGTGTTATACCAAATATTCTACATAGTTCCACTGTTGTGTATGGAGGAGAAAACTGTGTTTAGGGCTCTATTGAAATACAAAGTAAGTAACAGGAGAAAGCTCTTCCTCTAGAGTGTATCAGGTTGAAATAAAGATGGAAAAGTGAAGACTAATAGAAACCCAGCTCTGTTAGATCTACAGTTTGGTAAGTAATGCTCACTTCAGAAGATTCTAGAGTCAGTGCTCTGTTTCCTGAATCTGTCTTATGGATTTGTCACGTTACTATATCACTTAATGCTTCTCCCTCTCTCTGCCCCCTCGGTACCTAAATTGTACTTAGAGAAGCTAAAAGAAACAGAATAAATGAAAAGTAGTTGCTTTTCTGACTAAATGCTGGGTTGCTGCTGCATTGTTAGGTGGTGGGATGTGAAGGAAGAGATGGTCATATAATTAAAAAAAGTTCTAACAGCCTTCCATGTAGCAATATTCTCTTTCACTCTACTGACTGAGGAGCTCTTTCAGAATAGCTGAACATGAAGAATCAGTGAGTATTCAAACACGTATGACTAAAAAAATAAATTTATACTAATGCAATGCATTGTTCATTGCAATTATCAGGTTCCTTTTAAGTATAAATTATCCATACTTACACTACATATGATATAAAGTAAGGAAACACGGGTGGCATGAAGTTTCAGTTCAGCTTTGTCTTAGCTGTTAGCCCCCTGTTGAGAACCAGAGAACGGCTACCACCTTCTTTTGCATGCAGATTACAGGTTGTGTGGATTAGTTATGTGCCGGCTAATGAGGGTCTATTGTTCGATGTCCCCTCTGTAATTACCGCTTTTTAGACTTGCGGTGTGCTTGGTACCCCTCCTAGAGCTGTTACATTTCTTATGTTATTTACAGCACTGGCTGGGTTATTTGCTATTGCAAATAAAAAGGAAATTTCTTCTAACAAGGGTCTGTCATTTTGTCCTGTGCCTGTTCAGCACAGAGCACAGCAGGTCATTGGCCTACGGCTGAGCCTGCTAGTGCCACAGTAATATGAATAAATCCTAATCAGACTTGACTATGGCCCTTCCCTGAGAGCAGGGCTCAGCAATGGCTGTCTCTGCTGTGCTGGGTGTCCTGCCTGCTACCCATGGCATGTATACCCTTCATCACCCGAGGTCAGTATAGAGCTGCCCAGTTGGTGTCACCTGTTATTACCAAAGTGACTGACTGCACTAGTGATTTAGTCTTCTGTAATGATCCTCATTATTGTAAATTTGATAGCCAGTGTTCTTATGGCATCCTTCCAAAGGCTTTCTGATAAATTAGTTATCCATGTTTGCATCTCCTGAACTTGTCTGCTTCATATTCCATCCACAACAGAAATATTTCTCTTTCTGTTAAAGTAGAAACCAGTTTTCCTCTGTGAGGAATATCCAGGGGCATCCAGTCTGCTTATTTTTTACAGGACTTGTTACAGGGATTCTTGAAATAGATGTTAGATAAGAGACTACTGTTGAAATCCAGAAATTTGCTTTATTTCCTAGTAAAACACAGTCTTATTGTTATCAGTCAGCAAGATCAATATTATTTATGCCTTGGTAAGGAACAAATTCTTTAAAAACTTATTTTACATTCAGATTTTCCAAGGTGAAATGATATGCTGACTTTTTGCAGGTCATATCAGGAAAGGCATTTGATCATGTTGGAAGGTTGTATCTTTATGACTGGGTTAAGAGAGTCTGGACTAACGTCTCCCAGCTGCCTGTCAATATGGACAGCCAAGACTATGATCAGCAGTTTGGCATCTGGAGTCTTTCTTATTTGACTTACAGCACTATGAAATTTCAGCCCATATGCTCACTGACCTCCCTCCTGATAAAGGAGAAAAGAATTGAAAAGCTCTGGGCAAACATCTGAAGATGTGATGTAAAATATATTTATCACCCTGAGTGAAAACAAGTGTATACCTTGCATTGTATGTGTTGAAGCTCCAGCTGCCAGCTGTTTCCTGTGTGCTCTGCCTTCAATGTTTCAATTTCTATTACTTGGACATTTCACATTCTTTCACAGATGCTGCTATGGCAATTCATGCTTCTGGTATTTTGTTTTCAGACCTCTGCAGTGCAATCTATCTGGGATTATTTCATAGTGTCTTTCAAAGTTGAAGGCAAGTTTGAAAAAAACAAAACAAAAAAAGGCACAGCTGTCATTCTTTGTGGGGTACTTCATCTTGAGCTGATCATGCTCTGTGAACTGCATATGACCACCTGAAGGTTTGTAGCAGGTTTATGAGGCACAGCTTGAGCTACGTGCCCAGGGCCTGAGAGAGTAGGCATGTCTGCTTTAGATGGTTATTCAGGTGATTATTTCTGCTGCAGGCTTGTGTGTGAGTTAAAAGAACTTTTGGAAGTCTTTGCCCTAGACAACCTTGGTAGAAAGAGGCAATCATTTTTTCCTCCCCTCAAAATCAAGCCAGCAAAATTAATAACTGTCTTTTTTCAGAGAGCAGGTGTTTCTAGCATTCGTTGTTGCTACACTGTTTTTTTGGTGTGTGGTGAAAGTTAGTTTCTGGATTCATTTTTTTGAATGATGTGGTCATTCTACTCTTTTGTTCTTTGCTCTTAAAGTATGTTTTAATTGGATTTATTTATTTTAGATCTAGATGCACTGACTTTGATGTGTTTCTATGTTTATGGGGGAAAACAGGAGCAATGTTTGTTGCAATATTCTAGTGCTATCTAATGATGAGAAACAGCTGGGCTGGGTGGGCTGCCTGGAAAGTATCTGGGAACGTGAGCCTTAAGGGAGACCATTTTATATAGAAACTCGTACAACTTTCTCACTAGACCAAGACAACTGAGAAATCCTAAGGTACATTGTCTGTTCTTTTTCACACCTGGTCATCCCATGGGTCTGTCCCTTCTATGTGCTTGTCTGGTGTTACACACCTAGATTTTGAGTTTCCACAAGCAGGACTTATTCGCCCAGCATCAGAATTCAGAATTAATTTTTTAATAAGTAATAACATTACTGCTATGGAGTAGTCTGCATAGTAAATCTGATCTGTAAAACTGCTTATATTTTCTAAATTAACAATGATAACGAATTCAGGCTGGAACGTGGAGAAAATTATGCAAAACAGAGACAATTCCTGTCTTTCTGGAAATCCATGTGGTATGCAGACTCAGATTAGAAAGAATAAGCTGATGAATAAAAAGCAATATCCAGACCAAAAAAAGGAGAAATATCTTTATATCCTCAGCAGCAAGACCTGCACCAAAATAAAACATATCTATTCTTGGATATTAGAAGTCTGCTGGGCAAAATATTTGCTAAGAACTCCTTATCTAAACTTGTCTCTGAACTGAGGTTTTCTGACTCCTGAAGTCACGGAATGAATACAAAGCAGCAGATCATCTTCTCATACCTCTTTGAAGTTATTTTTATCTTTGCAAGTATTCTTTATATTGCTGGTTCACCCCAGGCGTGTTGGACTGAAGTATGAGATATACTACTTGCTGCACAAAAATGCACCAATCCTCCTGTCTGTGGTCCAGGGAGTCTGCTGCTGAACACAGCGGGTTTGCACCAGATCACAGTCCGACCGCGCACCTCACTGCGGTCCTCCTCTTTGTTTATTGTACGCTCGTTCATTTCCTTTGCCAATATACGCACGCTTTTTTTGGGGTGACATTTGGTCCTCAGCTCCCCACGCTCCTCATTGCAGGCTGGCTGCAGTCCGTGAGAGTGAGCGGCTCACAGGGACTGAAGAAGTGAAGGAGGGTGGGATGCCAGCTGCCCGAGCTGCAGACGGGAGGCGCTGGGAGTGGGAGAGGGGAGCCCGGAGCCTCGCAGGGAGCCCGGAGCAGGGGCTGCTCTCGGGAAGGGGTGCGGGCTCCGGCACGGGGGGTCCCGCCTGTCCCGCCCTCGGGAGGGCGAGCTGCCCCGCTGAGCCCCCGGAGCCTCTGCCCAGCGCCAGCGGGGCTCGGAGCAACTCGCTCTGCGCGAAAGCTCCCTGGATCCATCCCCGGCTGTGCCGTGCCAGGGGCGGGCCCCGGTGCCGCGGAGGAGACACACACCGCGCTCCGCTGCCCGCACCCCGCGGAAGGGAGCGGCTGTGCGGGCCGCGGGACGGGACCTGCCCCGTCCCCGCTGTGGGACCCGGACCATCTCCGGTGTGGGAGCGGCCCCCGGTGCGGGGGTGTGCCCGCTGTGCCCGGAGCGGGGCCGTGCCCGCTGTGTGGGCAGCACGTCGGACAGCGGCGGCCTCGCGGCCCTGCCCGCCACGGGCCCGGCGCGCGCGTGCGCGGGGCGG